>CAUYQG010240158.1:0-11625 GCA_963574415.1 Tarsius wallacei | reverse complement strand
GGCAAGGAGTCATCTGTTTCATTCTCTTCCCTATCCTTATGGACTAGAACAGTTCCTGGCACAAAATAAATATTTGCCAACTGGCTGGGCTAAGTGGCTCTGCCTATAATCCCAGTACTTTGGGAGACCAACCCAAGTGGATTGCCTGAGCCTGCAGGTTCGAGACCCAACAGGGCAACGTGGCGAGGCCTCATCTCTACAATAAATTTAAAAAATTAGCCGGGTGTGGTAGTGCACGCCTGTAGTTCCGGCTACTTGGAAGGCTGAGGTGGAAGGATTACCGGAGCCCAGAAGGTCGACACTGGGGTGGTCATGAGTGTGCCACAGCACTCTAGCCTGGGCGACGGAGTGAGACTCCAACTCAAAAAAAAAAAAAAAAGAAAGTGCACCTGTGACCAAATTGTATACAACTAAATACACATACACACATATAAGAGCATATAAAACTGATGAAATATGATAAGCTAGATGAATTGTATAAACGTCAATTTCCTGAATCTATACTATACCTATATAAGATATTACCATTGGGAGATACAGAATGAAGGGTATAGGGGGTCTTTCTATATTTCTTACAACAACATTCAGATCTACAATTATCTCAAAATTAAAGTTAAAAGAAGGGTGGGTCATACTAATTGGTTCCCCTTCACCTTCAGTATATTCTTCCAGCCACAGTCATCTGATTTCTGACTCTTCAAGTTTATCTCTGTAACCTTATCAACAACTTTGTCATTGACAAATAAAATGAACATTCACTGCTATTTCTTGACTATTTTGTGACATCTAACATCTTTTTGAAATTCTTCCTTCCCTTGGCTTCCATGCCACCACTCTTTCCTATATACACATATTCCATCTCTCGGATAACTCTCTCTTAGTCTTCTCTTCTGGCTCCTTATCCTCTGCCTTTACTGTAAAGCTTGATAACAATTTTTTTCATTATATATTACTCTTTTTTTTCTCTCATGATCATCTCATCTATGCTCACAGCTTCAACTACCCCTTAGGGTATAATGCTTCCCAATTTTTTTTTTACTTACAGTTAATCTCTCTCCTGAGCTCCTGATGTATATTTCAGCTGTTTTGAACATGTATATTCCAATGTACTTTTAAATTTTTAATTGTGATAAAACATACATTTTCAATAAAAATAAAAATGTATTGGCAAGGATGTGGAGAAACTGAAACTCAATGTAGTTTTATCTCATCTCTCAAGAGTTATCTTAGGCTCAATATTTATTCATTCAACAAACATTAACTGAAAACATATGATATACCAGACACTGTACTGCACACTGGAGCACTCACCTAGCAGCATCACAAACTAAACTTATCATGTGCCTCCTCCAATCCTGCTTTTCCCTTTTTCTGAGGATAACAAGTTCACAGAAACTATTGTAAAAATAGCTCTTACACATATGAAAAAAAAATGTTCAACTTAGTCAAAATGAGAAATACCATTTTTAAAACCTATCTGATTAGCAAAGGTCACTCATACATGTTGAATAACTTGTTCCAACTCCTATGAAAGACAATTTGGTAATATCCAGCAAAATTTAAAAAACAGCTGAACCTTGACTCAAAAATTATTTTAGAAATGTATTCTACATACATGGGGTGTGTGTGTGTGTGTGTGTGTGTGTGTGTGTGTGTGTATACAAAACTATCTACTGCAACATTGTTTGTAATAGCAAAAAATTGTCACATCCATCAATAGAGTAAAATATAATCTTTGGTATAAAATGAAAGAATCAGACATGGGGGAAACAAAATGACAGAATAAGAACAAGAATCAAAATATATTATGGTATATCTATTGCTATAGTACAACTACTGCTATGTGTAAAAAAACTTCTAAAATATATTAATAAAAAATAAAAAAACAAGGTACAGAATAAGTGTACTTCATGCCACTATTTTTTAACTATGTGTATATTTATAATTTTTAAAAATAATTTAATTTTAATAAATGACACAAAAAACTGTCCAATTGTTCTCCATTGCATAGAGAATAATCCTCAAATTCCTTAATGTGATAGATAAAAAATTTCACATTCTAACTCTCATTTATTTTTTTAGCCCATCTCCTGCTTTTTTATTGCAATCCTCTACACTCTAGCCATAACAATGTACAGTATAGTTTTCCAAATTCAACTTTTCTCTTAACTCATGCCTATATGTCTTTTCACTTGTTTCATCACCTGAAAAATGAAGATAAAGCCTTCTTCATGAAAATGCAGTAAAAACAAAAAAAGTGTTGATACCATAAAAACTCATTAACCGCTACTTTTGGAAATGGCAGGCAAGGTGATCTGGAATAACCTCACATTGAAGACAACAACTAGGCAAGCTGAAACAAATTCAAAAATAAATCTGCCAGTTGGGCTTGGTGGCTCAGCCTGTAATCCCGCGCTTTGGGAGGCTGAGGTGAGTGGATTGCCTGAGCCCGCGGGTTCGAGACCCGCCTGGGCAACTTGGTGAGATCTCATCTCTACAATAAATAAAAAAATTAGCTGGGTGTGGTGGCACGCACCTGTAGTTCCAGCTACTTGGAAGGCTGAGGCGGAAGGATCGCTGGAGCCCAGCAGGTCGAGGCTGTGGCGGCCGGGAGCGGCCACTGCATCCCAGTCTGGGTGACAGAGTGAGGCTCCAACTCAAAAAAATAAATAAATAAATAAAATAAATCTGCTTGAAGGCATTTGAGTGTTAACAATGTAGTCAAGAATTATTGTGCCAAGACCCAGTGGATAAAAATTCACAGAGGTGACTTTGACATTTAAGGCTGCTTTTTTCTTAGGGTTTGCTGATAATGAAAAGTATCTAACATGCTTAAAAGAGTCAAGTGCACTAGTAAACCCTTCATACTTTCGGTTGTGAATTCCAAGAGCTACACTCTAAGAGCAAGAGTATACTAGAAGCAAACCAATCCTTGCACATACGTCAGCATAACTTTGAGTTATTTTGTTGGCTCAGAAAAGTCCCCGAAATTGAATTAAGATGATCTTAGATCATCTTAATGCTTGAATCATCTGGTAAAAGCAAGGAAAAATATAATGTGAAACCTAAACCTCAAATAAGTTCTGCAAACAATGTTTCAAATAAAAAACATAGCATGAAATGAGAAAAAATAAGACATAAGAGAGACAACAAGAACAAAAATCATCTAAAAATAGAGCAATGAAAAGAGTCCCATGAGTGCCAGATACTAAAAATAACAGACATAGACTTTAAACAACTATAGTCAAGGAGATAAGGAAGAAGACTGAGAATTTCAGCAGAGAACTGACAACTATTTAAAAATGACATATCTATAAAAGAAAAAAAGAGAAATTATAGAAGTAAAAAAATTCAATAACTAAATTTAGGAATGCAACAGATGTAATTAAGAGCAGATTAGATATAGTTAAAGAGAGAAACAGTGAACTGGAAGACAAATTAAATACCTAGACTAAAGCATGATGAGAAATAGGATGGAATACAAAAGACAGGGTATTATGTGATACATTAAGGTTTAATTTATGTATAATTGGAATCCCAGAGAGAAAGAATGGATTAGAAACAATATTAGAAGAGATAACAGTTGAAAATTTTCCAAAACTGATGAGAGACATCAAAGTCACAGATCTAATAACTTGGAGTTAGTTACATAAAAGGAAACCTGCAAAAAACAAAATACAAAGATAATCCTAAAGCAGCAGGGAAAAAAACCACATATTATCTTCAAAAGAACAACAATTAGCCTGACAACCTGTATCTCAACAAAAACACTGAAAGCTAGGAGACAAAATATCTTCTAAGTGCTAAAAGAAAATAACTGACAACCTATAATTCTACATCCAGCAGAAAGTACTTAAACATGAACACTACATGATGAAATTGAAAACATTACACTAAACAAAAGAAGACAAGGGGCCAATTGTCGTGGCACACACCTGCAATTTCAACACTTTGGGAGGTCAAGGTGGGAGGATTGCTTGAGCACAAGAGTTCAAGACCAGCCTAGACAACATAGTGAGATCTCATCTCTTCCAAAAATACAAAAAACACAAAAAATTAACTTGGCATGGTGGTGCACATCTGTAATCCCAGCTACTCGGGAGGCTGAGGTGGGAGGCTGCAGTGAGCTGTGATCAGGCCACTGCACTCCAGCCTGGGTAATAAAGTGAGACTCCAACTCAAAAAGTAAAAATAAATTTAAAAAAGAAGCCAGATAGAACAGACCACATATGTGCATGTATCTATTCCAGTTATATGAAATATCCAGAATAGGCAAATCCATAGATACACAAGAGTGGTTGCCAGGGGCTGGGGTAGGGGGAATGAAGAGCGACTGCTAATGGGTTTGGAACTTCTTTTTGGAATGATGAAATGTTCTGAAATTATTAAGTGGTGATGGTTGCACAACTTTGAGAATATATTAAAAATCACAGATTGTACACCTGAATATGATTTAAAAGATCACTTTTATGTTATGTAAATTTTATGTCAATAAAAAATGATGGCATAATAAATTATTAAATAAAAAAATCATTCAAAGTTAATACCACGGGATATTCTTCAGGCTAAAACAAATAATCTCATTGGAGAAAAAGAACAATGAAAAAGGCAAATATGTGGGCAAATATAAATGAATCAAATAATATTTTTAACAATGACAATAAATACTGAATGACTGAATAGAGTCAAATAAGAATTAGAGGGCTATCTTCTCAGAGAAGTCTCGATTATACAGCTCATGAGAGGCTGGAAACCAAAGGTACCATCTCTTTAAAATTACTAATGTCTAAAATTCTACTCCTAATTTAGAGAATGCATGGAAAGTATAAGTTCTAGTACATATTACTGAAATATAAGAACCACGTTAACAAAAATCAATGTATTAGTCTTTTATTCAGTTTTTGAATTCTTCAAAAAAATCTTACCATTGCAGAAAAGCACTCAACACACAAAAAGTTGTACTTACCCTTTCTCGACCACATCATCCTTAGAAGAAACTGGATGCAAAGGCTCTCTTGTCCATTGTTTCTGAGTTGTTGTTTTGACTCTAGCTGATTTCTTGGAAGATTTAAGAGGTTGTAACATGCTGAATTCTTCTTTCTAAGAGGCAGTAAGACAATGAACAAAATAAAAAATGAGCAAAATAAACAAAAAAGAGTGAGAATAAAGCATAACCCTGCACATTCACCTAAAATTTGTTCTGCTCAAAAGAAACTTCCCGCCTCCCTCCACTTCCCACCATGCTTTCCACTAGAATAGGAATTTTCTCCTTCTCCAGCTCCCACTTTCATGTAAGCAGCAAAGTGAAATCCAACAGCAATTTAGAAAGAAGAGTCAAAGGCTTGTATATCCTTACTTCTACCATTGTGAAAAAAAAGAGGTTCCTGGAGGAAGAACTCGCAAAAACCTTTGTTTTACAACTGAATAGGCATTAGAGCTAGTGTATGGGGTGGGGGCTGCTGGGGGGTCACAGGGCAGAGAAATCAAACAAAGGTATCCTTGGCCCATTAGAAGGAAACTGTATCTTAACAGCACTATTTCCTTCCTTCCATTTTTGAACACTTTATTTTCATACTTATTTTCCCCATTCTTAAATGTTCTTCATGGTAAAAGTTAACAATTTAAATCCAGAGAGATGCTACATGCATGAATAAAAAAAAAAAGTATAAACAACATCGAGGTGGGAGGATTACTTAAGACCAGGAGTTTGAGAGCTGTCTGGGCAACATCTTTGGGGGGCTGAGACAGGAGAATTACTTGAGCCCAGGAGTTCGAGACTGCAGTGAGCTATGACTGCACTACTGCACTCCAGTCTCAGTAATAGAGACCCTGTCTCTTAAGAAAATTTTTAAAAAGTATAAACAACTAAATGTCCAATTGGAAGAGAAATAAACAATTATCTAAGTAGGGGATATACATAAATGTAACATTATATAAAACTTAAAAATAATAGTTACAAAAATGGTGACATATATGGAAAAATACTGATGATAAAAGAAATAATCAGGCTGTGTGCAGTGGTTCACATTTGTAATTCCAGCACTTGGACAGGAGGATTACTTGAGCCCAGGAATTCAAGACCAGTCTAGGCAACATAGTGAGACCTCACCTCTACCAAAAATCAAAAAATTAGCCTGGCACGGCAGCACACACCTACAGTCCTCACTACATGGGGGGCTGAGGAGGGAGGATTGCTTGAGCCCAGGAATCTGAGGATGCACTGAGCTGTGATCATGCCACTGCACTTCAGTCTGGGCAACAGAGAGAGACTTTGACTCAAAAAACAACAACAATAAAACAAACCAAAAAAACCCTCCGAAAAACTAAAGGAATAATCATATCTCCAGGTAGCTAGTGTCAGAAAAAGAGAAAATAAAAGTAGAAATACTCAGAATACAAAAATATAAGTATATTGAAACAAAAAATTCACAAGAAATCTAAGAGAAAATAAGTTAGTAATTGTCTAGATGTAGATGAGATCAGAAGTGATTTGTCTTTTTCTCCAATTTCCAAATGCATAGCGGTTTTGTTATTTTTATGATTAGAAAAGCAAACATTAACAACTTTTCTAATATTTTAGCATCCATTATAATATTATACACAATACTTGACAGCAAGAAATATATTTACGATGTTTTATTAGCCATAACAAACAATAAAATCTTATACACACTTTATGTAGCTACTAAGTACCAATAATTATTTAAGAATTATATAAGCAAAATTAACAACTTGGCCGGGCTCAGTGGCTCAGCCTGTAATCCCAGCACTTTGGGAGGCCAAGGTGAGTGGATTGCCTGAGCCCGTGGGTTCGAGACCCACCTGGGCAACGTGGTGAGACCTCGTCTCTACAATAAATCAAAAATTAGCCGGGTGTGGTGGCACACACCTGTAGTTCCAGCTACTTGAAGGCTGAGGCGGAAGGATCGCCCTAGCCCAGCAGGTCGAGGCTGCAGTGGCCGGGAACATGCCACTGCACTCCAGTCTGGGTGACAGAGTAAGACTCTGACTCAAAAAAAATAAATTAATAAAAATAACAGCTTAAAGTCTATTCTACATATAACTTCCCAGGTATCAGGGCTCACATCTGTTTAGTAATTCAGAACACAGCATGACAGTAAACAACACTCAATATATGAGAGTTACTATAGGAGACTGAGCTTATTATCAAAAGTATCAGTCAGGCACAGTGGCTCACGCCTGTAATCTCAGCACTTTGGATGACTGAGGCAAAAGTATTGCCTGAGCCCATGGGTTCGAGATCATCCCAGTCTGTGCAACATGGCAAGATCTCATCTCTGCAATAAATAAAAAAATCAGCCGGGTGTGGTGGCACATCCCTGAAGTTCCAGCTACATGGAAGGCTGAAGTGGAAGGATTGCCTGAGTCCAGCAGGTGGAAGCTGTGGTGGCTGTGAGTGTGCCACTGCTCTCCAGCCTGGGCAACATTGTTATATGGATGGATGTAAGAGTGTAAGGGAGGGAGGGAGGGAGGAAGGAAGGAAAGAAGGAAGGAAGGAAGGGAGGAAGGAAGGTCCCACAAAAGTAGTCAAACTCATAGAAAGAGAAAGCAGAATGGAGATGGAGGGTACCAGGGGCCAATGAAAAGGGGAGAAAAAGAGTTGTTTTTTATAGACACAGAGTTGGATTTGCAAGATGAAAAAGTTCTGGAGATCTATTTCACAAAATTGTGAATTTACTTAACACTACTGAACTATACACTTAAAAATGGTCAAGATGGTAAATTTGATGTTATGTTTATTACCAGCATTTAAAAAGTTTTCTTAAAATTAAAGAAAAATCTAAGTGTATCACATGGAGAAAGGCCTAAATTAGACTTTTTGAGTTGAATGGTTTAGTAAAAGCTAGAAGTAGCCAGAAAGTAACTGATGGGGAAAAAAAGAAACAAAACCTGGGAGACGGGCACAGCAGGATTGTGGGGAAGGGAGATGTAAAGGAACGACTCCATTTTGTGATTGTGATGGGGGTTACACATTTGTCCAATTTCACAGAATTGCACACTAAAAAGAGTGAATTTTACAGTATATAAATTATACCCTAATTTTTTAAATGAGAAAAATAAAACGGAATTGAGTTCTGTTCCTCAGAGTGTTTTCTGCCAAGGAGAGAGAGAGATGAGAATGAGTTGTCCAACTAGAAAACATCAATGACAACATGTGGTGATGAGTTTCAGAAAGGCAAAGGAAGATAACAGATGAGAAGTCACGTTTACATCACTTTTTCATACAAGTTAATCTCTGCTCCTTTGGCACTGTTCTCATTCGAGTTCCTTCTGTTGACTACATCACTTATTTTTTCTTCCCCCCTTTCCCTCACTTTGATATTGTTGTTTTCTTTATGTCATATTATTATTACTATTATTATTACTATTAATTTGAAATAAGGCCTCTTTGTTGCCCAGGCTGGAGTGCAGTGGCATGGTCATAGTTCACTGCAACTTCAAACTCCTGCTCTCAAGCAATCCTCCTGCCTTAGCCTCCCAAGTAGCTGGGGCTACAGGTGAGTGACACCACACCAGGCTATTTCTTTTCTTTTTTTTTTTTTTTTTTTTTTAGGCAGGGTCTTACTCTATCTCCCAGGCTGGAGTGCAGTGGCATGTTCACGGCTCACTGCAGTCTCAAACTCCTGGGCTCAGGTGATCCTTCTGCCTCAGCTTTGGAGGCAGCTGGGACTTCAGGTACACACCAACACACCCAGCTAATTTTTTCATGTTTTGTAGAGATAAGGTCTGGCTGTGCTGCCTAGGCTCCAGCTAATCTTTTTGTTTGTTTGTTTTTCATAGAGACAGGTCTTGCTATGCTGCCCAGGCTGGTCTTGAAGTCCTGACCTCAAGGGACTGCTTTGGCCTCCCAAAGTGCTAGCATGAATGACATGAGCCACCATGTCCAGCCTACATAGTATTGTTTATACAAATTGTTACATGCTATTAGTCCAGCAACTCCAAGATAAGTGTTCACTTAGTGACCGGGTCATCAAAGTACATGGGCAAACCAGGAGGATTAGACTAACCAGCGGAGTGGCACACAAAAAGGCCACAAAGTGCAAAGGAGGTCAGAAAGTTGGCAAAAAATGAATAAGAAAATAGTGCACTAAAGTGACACTCAAAGTGCCATCCCCACAGCAGCAACAAGAACACCATCAGAGGGAGAGCTTGTTAGAAATGTAAATCTTTGGGCTCCACCCCATACCTACTGAATCTTGATCTCTGAGTGGAGCACAGAAATCTGTTTTTTTAAAAATAAGCTGTTCAGAAAAACAAACAGCCCCTTTAAAAAGTGGGCAAAAGACATGAACAGACACTTCTCAAAAGAAGATATATGGGCAGCCAACAGACACATGAAAAAGTGCTCAGCCTCACTCATCATCAGAGAAATGCAAATCAAAACCACACTGAGATACCACCTAACCCCTGCAAGAATGGCCATCATTAATAAAACAAACAACAACAAATGCTGGCGAGGAGAAAAAGGAACACTTCTACACTGCTGGTGGGAATGCAAACTGGAGCAGCCTCTTTGGAAGACAGTGTGGCGATTCTCAAAATAACTACAAATTCCATATGACCCAGCAATTCCCCTATTGGGAATATACCCGGAGGAACTCAAATCATTCTACCAAAAAGATACCTGTACAAGTATGTTTGGTGCAGCTCTATTCACAATAGCAAAAACATGGAACCAACCGTGTTGCCCATCGAAGCTGGACTGGATTTTTAAAAAATGTGGTACATATACACGATGGAATATTATGCAGTCATAAAGAAGGACAAATATATGGACTTTGCAGCAACTTGGATGGATTTGGAGTCGATCATACTCGGCGATTTATCACAGAAACAAAGAACAGAGTTCCTTATGTTCTCACTCATAAATGGACCTTGAACAATTATAATGCTATAAGAAAGCGATTGGCAATAGTGGGAAACTGCCAGGGGAGGGAAGGGCATCAGCAAGGTACCTGCATGATCAATGTTTATACACCTAAGCTTGAAACGTACCCCACATCTTTATAATAAAAATTTTTTAAAAAATCAGGGCACATCTAAGGACTGAGCAGAACAATCTAGGAACTGAATTTTATGACACCCATTAGCTGGCTTGTCAGTTAGTTTGCTTATTTGCTCAGGGTTTCCAAAGGAAAGCTTCCTACTAAAAATAAGAGAAGCAACTTTGAGGTTTGGGATTCTTGGATAATGGTGGATTGGGGATGCTGGAAAATGCAAAACAAAACAAAACCAAAAAAAGCCTTACTTCAATTAACAAGCAATACCAACGATGCAGGCAAGGCTGTGAGTCAGCACTCTGGAATGAATCAGGTAAGCATTTCCATGCCATTGTCTCAAAGAAACCAATAAGTACTATTTAGAGTTAGACTCAGAAGGCAAATATGGCAAAATGGCGTTGCCTGCTCATTCTGGGTGGTCAATACATGATGTCTGTTATCAGAAGTTCAGAACTTGCATATAGTTTAAATGAATGGTGACCATGATAAGGGTTAGTTTTTTGGTTTTGTTTTGTTTTTTCCAAGGAGACAGGGGTTTCATTATGTTTCCCAGGCTGGTCTTGAATTCTTGGCCTCATATGGTCCTCCCACCTCGGTCTCCCAAAGTGCTGGGATTACAGGGATGAGCCATCACACCTAGAGTTAGTTTTGATGCAGCAGGTGAGCTGCATGGTCAAAGGGGAAGGACATTGAATCACAGTAGACCTAGGAACCAGGAAACCAAGGGAGTATATTTTGTCCATTTCTTTGGGGTTATGGTCTTCCCAACATTATGTAGAAAAGTAAACCATTGACTTCATGATTCTCAGCCTTTCTCCAACCTCCCAAATATTCAGTTTCAAAGTTTGAGTCTGTTAAAGAGAAACCCTCTATCAGGAGCCCCCAACCCCTGTGCCACAGACTGGTACCAGTTCATGGCCTGTTAGGAACTGGGTTGCACAGCAGGAGGTGAGTGGTAGGCTAGCAAGTGAAGTTTCATCTGTATTTACAGTCACTCCCCATCACTTGCATTACTGCCTGAGCTTGGCCTTCTGTCAGATCAGCTGCAACATTAGGTTTTCATAGGAGCGCAAACCCTATTGTGAATTATACATGCAAGAGATATAAGCTGTGTGTTCCTTACGAGAATCTAATGCATTATTATCTGAGGTGGAGCTGAGACAGTGATGCTATATATTTCATTATATACTGCAATGTAATAATAATAGAAATAAAGTTCATAATAAATGTAATGCACTTGAATCATCCTGAAACCATTTCCCCATAACCCCAGTCTGTGGAAAAATTGTCTTCCATGAAATTAGTCCCTGATACTAAAAAGTCTGGGGACTGCTGCCCTATATGACCACATTGGTTTCTTTCAGTGCTTCCTCCTTTCCCTTCTCCATTGGATCCTTTATGGTTTTGTGATTGTGTTGGCAGACTTTCATGTCTGAGTACATTCTGGCCCTTGACCCATTTATTTCTCAGAGTCCTTGACCAGGAGATTATGTCTATATTTTCATCTGAACAACTCTAAAGTCTGTTTTCCCAAACACCAAGGCACAAGTCAAACTATGTTGGTCATTTACTATTTACTGTATGTTTTAGATTCTAAAACTGT
>CAUYQG010240156.1:0-23600 GCA_963574415.1 Tarsius wallacei | reverse complement strand
TTCCTCCTCTGCTCTCTCCTTCTCTCTCACTCTCTCTCTGCCTGTGCACAAAGAAGAGATAATATAGTATGTAGCAACTGCCTACAAGCCAATAGAGGAGCCCTCAGAATGATACTTATCGCCGGGCTCGGTGGCTCAGCCTGTAATCCCGGTCCTTGGGAGGCTGAGGTGAGTGGATTGCCTGAGCCCGTGGGTTCGAGACCTGCCTGGGCAACTTGGTGAGACCTCATCTCTACAATTAATCAAAAAATTAGCCGGGTGTGGTAGCGCGCGCCTGTAGTTCCAGCTACTTGGAAGGCTGAGGCGGAAGGATCGCCAGAGCCCAGCAGGTCGAGGCTACGGTGGCCAGGAGCGGCCACTGCACTCCAGTCTGGGCGACGGAGTGAGACTCCAACACAAAAAAAAAAAAAAAAAGAATGATACTTATCTTACCAATATCTTGATCTTGAACTTCTCAGCTTCTAGAACTGTGAGAAATAAATTGATGTTACTTAAGCCACACAGTCTGTGGCATTTTGTTATAGCAGCCCTGGAAAACTCATACAGACAAGACATGTCCTGTTTCCTTATTTCTGTAAATTAAATTGAGTCTTCTCAAAGCCTCCAGCATGCTGTATGGGCAGGAAATTAAATCTCAATTATTTTGAGTTTTTTTTTTATATTCCTCCATGAGATCATTGAAGAGTCCTGCTTTTGTGGTGCCAGAAAATGAGGAGATGGCCTGGTCATTAGTTCATAGTGGTTTTATCTTTCCTGTTGCTCCTTGGGCTCCCAGAAGCTGCTATCATGTGCAGATTTTTGTCGACTGTCTTTGGCACTGGTGCTCTGAGTGAATCAGAGATATCTTTTATCCAGGTATTTCCTTTTGACTGCTGACCTGTCTGGGTGCTGTGCTTGCATGGGGTGCACTGGCTTTGCCATGCAGTTCTCTGTCCCCTTCCAGTCTCAGCAGGAGGGAGGACAAACTTTCTCATGCTCATTGGCTTCCAGAGCTCCTCCCAACTCAAAGCCCTTCTCTCTGTGTAGTACATTGTAATACATTATTGTATTACATTATATTGTAGTACGATGTAATACATTGTGTTACATTGTACTGCATTACATTGCATTACATCGCTGGAAAGGTCTTCAGCTATTTTAGGTTTGTTGGCTATATGGTCTCTGTTGCAAATACTTGCCCCAGCTAGAAAGCAGCCTTAGGCTGTATGTAAATGAACAGGCATAGCTGTGTACCAATAAAACTTCATCTGTGGACATTGCAATTTGAAATGAATATAATTTTCACATGTCACCAAATACTATGCTTTTAATTTTTCCCCCAACCATTAAAAAAAAATCTATAAACCATTTTTAGCTCACAGGCTGTGCAAAAACAGGCAAAGACTGGATTTGGCCTTTGGCCCTTAGGTTGCTGACCCTGCATTAGACAGTTGCTACTTAAATTGTGGGTGCATGGGCCAGAAGTGTCAGCAGCATCTGAGAGCATGTTAGAAATGTAGATGCTCAGGTCTCATTGCAGACCTACTCAATAGGAATCTGAAGTTTAATAAGGTTCCCAGATGATCTGTATGCACACTAAAGTTTAGAAGTACTGATTTAGAAATTTAGTGCTAACTTCTCTTTTCTGGACATTGGGGAGAGGAGAGCAGATGCTAACATTAGTTATCAATTTTTTTTCCTCAAATATCATTCATTGCTATCTCAACATGGACTATTCAACCTGATTTTGGCTGTGGCCCTTTCCTGGATAGTGCAGTACTTAATAAATGTGGGTTACAGCCAGCTTTCCATTAGTCATGCTAATCCGCAGATCATTAGCACTTGACCTCAGAATGAATCACTTAATGTTTTTGGCAGATCTACTTTCCTAGTTCTGGTTTACTTCTTTTGCACTTGCTGAGTTGACCACCAGCTGAGTATTAGGGAAGAGGTGGCTTTTGGGCATTCTTAGAAACAAGGTCAAAACTGCCTGGACTTAAAATTTTGCCATGGCTAATTCCCGCAGCTTATGCAAATTCAGTAATATAATGTATAGACCACTATAATGAAAAATCTCAGCAAAACTGGCAGAATTTTTTTTTTTAGAATTCTACATGGTTTTAGATACCACATTAGTTTTCATTTTGTAAGCTTTTTCTTACTGTGTTTTTCCTAGGCTAATATTAAATGACTTTATATTCCATGAACACATATCTGAGGACATACGGGATTCAGAGGCATGGGCAGAAGTGTGGGGGAAAGTGTCTCTGAGATTGAAATTTTCCTTTAGGCAACTTGTGAGATGATGTGCAACAGCCTCGTGAGGTGAGAATGTATAGATAATTAAGACGTGAGTTTCATCTTCCTTGGGCTATGGTGATACTGTCTCCCAGGCTTCCTTGGAGAATTGGATGCCAGATTTCTCAATTATGATCAGGAATCAGTGATTCCTGCCCAGAATTCTGAAGAACCTAGAAATGGGGAATCAGGAGGCCGACTCCTGCTTTTCTCATCTTTCCAAGTCTTGTGGTCCTTAAAGTTTGATTTTCATTAATGCAGGATGTCACCACCCCGCTGAAAAATGCAAGGATTCTGCATGTGTTTTGATTACTTTGTCAGAGACCTGGCAAGGAGAGGTTGAACCGCAGTGCTGCTCTTGCACTCTGTTATTTCAGCTTTCATTACTTGTCATATCTGTCAGTTTCAGGAGCATTCATATCTAAGGAGCCATTATTTTTAGTACTTTAATTACCCTGGATGTCTAAGGACACAATGTATCATGTTGGTCAATTGATGGGCTGCAAACAGGTAGGTAGCCCTGCAAGCAATTTGGGTTTACAGAGAGTGGGTTTCCAAAGTACTTGGGCACATGGTAGATTAAATGGGCAAATTCCTTTGGCTTTTCAGAGTCAGCCTCTAGAGCAAATCCCTTATATTTGCTCTGGCCTTCAAAAGTCACTTAAAACTTTCTTTTTTCCTCCTTCTCCTCATAGTCTTTTTAGTCAGTGTCTTGTGCGCTAATCTCATCTTCCTGATATATGGGGATTACAATAGTAGGTAATCTTTCTTGAGTGTTTCCTCAGTGCCAGGCACCTTACAGAAACTATCTTATTTAGTTCTGTTACAGTTACCCTACAAGGTAGATGTTATTGCTATTCCCATTTTACATAGGAGGAAACCAAAGAATAGGGAGTAACTTGCTCAATGCTACACAACTAGTATTTTCTAGGGTTGGGATTTTGGCCCTGACTCCAGCGCACATGCTTTTTTTAAAAAATTGGTTTCTTCTGATTTTTAAAATTTTTGACAAATTACAGTCATATATAATTATGTATATAATTATGGGGTACACAGTATGTTATGATATATGTATACAATGTGGAATGATTGACTCAGTCTAATTAACATATTCATCACCTTAAATACTTATCATGTATTCATCTTGTCTTGCAACTTTGTACCCTTTGACCAACATCTCCTCATTCCTCTTATCCCTCCAGCTTCTGGTAACCATCCTACTCTCTGCTTCTATGAGTTCCATTGTTGTAGATTCCACACAAAATGAGAAGACATGGTTTTTGTCTTTCTGCCAGAGAGTGCATGTGCTCTTTAACTACAGTTACACTGCATCCAAATAACAATACCTAACATTTACTGAGTGCCTATCTTTTGGCCAAGTACTGTGCTAAGCTCTTCATATGTATTAGCTCCCACTTAATCCTCTTAATGATTCTGTGAAATAGGTTTTATTATTATCCCCGATTTTCAGAAAAAGAGACTGGGACAGAGAGATGTTAAATAACTTACCCGAGTCACATCATTGAACAATGACAGACAGAAGCAGCCTTTGGACATAAAGCAGTCTACACTCTTAGCCCTTCTCTTATACTACCTTCCAGATGTTAGTTGGGGTAAAGCAGAGGATGTCAAAGAGTGAGTTGTGTCCCTTTGGGGAGACAGTGGGTGGAATAGATAACCATTATTCGCATTCTACCAATTGTTACTATGTGAGAATCAGAGATAACCAGTTTTTTAAAAAGAAGCATCAAATCTAGATCTTTATATACAATTCCCTTAAATATTGGCAACAAATTCCAATTTTTAAAAAGCAGTATGCTTGATTTTTAAAATATGCTGATAGGAAGCACTACATTATAAGTAAGAATATTTAATTCACATACTTATGGAATATTTATTGAGTGCTTCTTATGAATATTGTGCTAATTCTAGATATCGTTGTTCAGTATAAGCCTATGGACTCTCCATTTTATGTTAATTCTCATTGTTGTTAATAAGAAACTGACTCCCTCTCTGAATTCATTCGTAACAAATAAGTTTAAATGATGGTTTATGTATATTTAATTCCTCAGTGAAGTTATAAGAATGTTGGAAGAGAAATACAGACATTCAGAGTTTCATAGTCCAAGGATACATGTTAAATTCTCTTATCTTTTTTACAAATGGGAATAATTTGTACATAGAAATTAGTATTTATGTAAACTTTGCAATGAACAACACATACTTATGCTACACACACATACACACCTGCGTGCAAGCCATATCTGACCCATGCCAGTTTGCAACGTCTGTCTCAGGGGGTCTATCTTTTATTTATTTCTTTCTTCTGCCTGCAGTTTCTTGCCCATTACTAGGTTGATAGCAGGCAGTGACCGAACACATATTGACTTTGTGTGCTCTTGTTCTGGCCTAGATATGTCTCAAACCTGGTGCCCTCTCTCTGGCCACCTCTGTCAGCTCCAGTAAGAGACTTCCCCTGCTGTTTCTCAAACCTGGCGTCCACTTCTTTCTTCTTCACAAGACATTCCCAAATCAGGTGGAAGAGGCATCCCACCTATCCTAAGCAGAAATAGTTTCCGTGTAACAATTCTCAAAAAAGCAAGTGAAGGTGAAAGAATGAACCATCCCAGGGGTTTTCAGTTATAACTGTACATTAGAATCACCTAGAGATCTTTTAAAATTAAAATGCTGATTCTATAGCTCCAGCCTCAGAAATTCTGATTTAAATGGTCTGTTGTTGGACCCTGAGCATAAGTATTTTTTATAAAAACTCCCCAGGTATTTTAATCTGCAGCATCATTGAAAATTGTCTCAACTGATGAATAGATGCTTGTCAGAAAGTCCCAAATATTCACTTTGGGCCATAGATTGCCTACTACTTTGTTAAAATCAAACATTTTTGTAAGGTAAGGAGTCAGACTAAGGTGATCATATCTTTATGTATTGTTTTCTTGTGAATCAGACTACTGTTTTTTCCCACTTCTTCTGTATTGGCTGGGTAAATAGGCAAGAACATGAGCTAATATGTGTGTATTTGATGTTGAGGAGAGTATGGCAGGCAGCTTCTGAAATGACCCCCAGTGATCCCCACCTCCTGGTATTCAAATCCTTATGTGATCTTATTCCTCATCTTACATGTGGACTGGACCTTGTGGCTTTCTTCCAACAAGTAAGACATAGCAAAAGTAATGGTGTCACTTCCATTATTAGGTTAGTCTATGACTATGACTATGACTTCTGTCTTGCTACTACATGTTCTCTCTGGATCTATTGCTTGTTCACGCTGATGAAGCATGAAATAAATTGCTATATTGTGAACTGACCAATGGAGTGTTCTGTATAACACGGAAATGAGGACAGCTACTGGTTAACAGTCAGTGAAGAACTGACGCCTAGGAGGCACTGAATCCTGCCAATGTGAATGAACTTAGAAGCAGATCTTTTCCTAGTTGAGCTTTGGGGTGACTACATGGAAGCTTAACACTTTAATTTCAGCCTTTCAGAGACCCTGAACAAAGGACACATTTAAATTATGCCTGGGATTCTGAACTACAGAAAACGGTGATATAATGTGTGATGTTTTAAGCCACTAACTTTTGGGGTAATTTGTTACAATAATAGATAACATAAAAAGGATGATGATGGATTCTGTTAATAGCAGGAAACTAGAGAAGTGGTTTCCCAACTTTAGCATACACCGAATTTCCTTGAGCAGCTTGAAGGATTGGTAGATATTTGTAGAAAATGCCTCTGGGGGCAGCCTTTCCCTCTAGACTTTGTTTTCCTTTTCATCTCAGCTCTGGTTATCATTCTTGATGACTTCAGCATTCATCTGGGTGACCCATTCCCCATGATGGCTCTTCACTTTCTAGACTCCTTCATTTCAATGATCTTTTTTTCTCCACCCACCTCAACTACCCATTCACTTGGTCATACACCAGCTCTTTTTGTCACCTGAAATGGCATTATTTTGGGAATCCTGACTTCCATTGCTGAAATTCTTCAACTTTATCAGGTTAGACCTCTAATCCATTGACTCTAGCCACATTTTCTCTCTTCATCAGCCTACCATTGTATCTACTTAATTTTCCCTAGCTTAAAGTTCATAGTATTGTTGTAGTCTCTCTCCCTTTTTCTCTCTCTTTTTGTATCCACTGAGCTATCATACTTTGACAATTAGCTATCCTATCCTACTTTCTTCTTACTTCCTTTTCCGTGTGACTGAGACTTTCACAACTTGGCTGACTGTCTTCATTCATCACTAACTCCAAATAGACACTAACACTGTTCATCAATTCCCTTATCCTTCCTTAGTGAGGGTTTTCTGAAGAAAATTATCCGAGATGATATCTTCCTCCTTCCTTCTCAGACTTCTCTCTCTCATCCCTTCTTCCTTCTCACGCTCACTGCTCACTTCTCATCCCACATGACATTGAGTAAACAAAATGCAGAAAATGGGAACATTTTTATCTTCCCACCACCAAATCTACCCTGCAACCATTCTTTCCCCCTGAGTGCCTGTCTTATATTTCTCTCAGTACTTGATAGGAGAATGGCTCTTATAGGTCAGTCCCTTCTGAATTCTGTCCAATCTTGCCCCCACAAGGACTTAGATTCTTTTTTTTTTTTTGAGTTGGAGTCTCACTCTCACCCAGACTGGAGTGCAGTGACCGCTCCCGGCCACCGCAGCCTCGACCTACTGGGCCCCGGCGATCCTTCCGCCTCAGTCTTCCAAGTAGCTGGAACTACAGGTGCGCGCTACCACGCCCGGCTAATTTTTTGATTTATTGTAGAGATGAGGTCTCGCCAAGTTGCCTAGGCGGGTCTCGAACCCGCAGGTTCAGGCAATCCACTCACCTCAGCCTCCCCAAGCGAGAGATTATAGGCTGAGCCACCGAGCCTGGCTAGGACTTAGATTCTTCAGTTATTTCTTCTCTTCTACATGATCAATGTCTTCCTCTATTCTGGATCTTTTACCTAAACAATGACTATGTTATGTAATTTTTTATTTTAAAAACAAACAAACAACAACAAAAAAACCTCTTCTTCCTTGACTCTACATCTTTCTCTAATATCCCATTCCCTCTTCCTTGAAAAATTTGTCTTCATGGTTTCTTCTTCTCACATCTTATTCCTCCATGAATCTTTTCCAATCTGACTTGAGTCCCCAACTGACTATAGCTTGCCTCTGGAGGTTTGATGATGAGGCTTATAGGTAGTTCACACTGTAGCTTCAGAGTCTATTATGTGAGAACACACAAGGAAACTGAGACTCGGAGAGGTTAAGTGACTTGCTTAAGGTCATTCAGCTTGTAAATGGCTAAATTGGGATTGAAGCCAGTGACTTTCCTAAAGCCATGCAGCTAGTAAGTAGCTAAATTGTTACTGAATCTGTGTACATCCAATTCTAAGAGCCCATGCATCAGCATTCTTGTCATTAGGCACGCCTCTTCTGTGTTTTGTTTATTCTAGGGAGTATCACATTAAATTGCAATTTTTTGTAAGCATGTTCTTTTCCTTCACTAGATTGTTATTTTAAGGACAAGAACAAAGCCTAGAACAAATAGTAGGTGTTCAATAAATGTTTGCTGAGTGAATGAAGGAACATTGTTATAGAAGCTCATTTAGTTTTTTTTCTTTTTGGTCTTCAGCAGTGATGGATCACTGCTGGTCACCACCTTCCCTTTAATATAATCATAGAGTCATGCAATTTTAGAGCTGCAAGGAGACCTTAGAGATAGAAAATTAAGATCCGTAGAGGTTAAGTAACATTCCCAAGGTCACTTGGCTAGTTAGTTGCAGTCCAGTGCTCTTCCCATGCCATCTTCAGTAGGTGTTAATGCTCCCTCTTTCCACATTCTCTTTTCCAACCTAAATAACTCCAATGCCAAGCAGCATGTAGACAGCAGAAAGTCAGTGGAAGGACACATTGTGGATGTGATGGCAGCCAATGCCGTGCTTTTAGAGTTAATGCACACTTTCCTTCTCAGTCCAAGCAGCTTTCTGCTAGCTACTTTGGTTCCAGTTTAAAATACCCTTTTTCCTGAGTGCCTGTCTTATATTTCTCTTAGTACTTTGGTTATTTTAATGAATTTTTCTTATCTCCTATTTATAAAACCAGACCTATTTTCTAATGCTTTGCTGTTGTGGTGCTTTTTTTAATAACTCAAATTCCCAAGTCTTATTCCATTTCCATTACTCTTTCTCCTTTATGCTTTTTATGTTTGTGTGTTTAGCGTTGTGCAGTGCATTTTTAAATGCAATATTTTTGGTTGCTAATATAGCGTTAGAGCAATCAGTTTTACTACAGGGAAGAATCAGCTAACTGGAATCCTCAACTAACCAGAACTCACAGGTGAAAGTTGTGAAGTAACACAATCTCTGAAATCAGACATAGTTGACTTCACCACTTATTAACAGCATGACCATAGGCAGATTGCTTAACCTGCCTGTACATTGTTTTTCATCTTTTAAATGAGAATAATAGTATTCCTATATCATAAAGTAGATGAAAATATTAAATGAAATAATATGTAGGTCTGGGTTTAAAATTCTCCTCCTGTCACATATTGGTTGTAGAATGATCTTAGTAAAGTTTTTTTTTTTGAGACACCTTTAGGTCTTTCTTCTTTTTTTTTTTTTTCTTTTTTTGAGTTGGAGTCTCACTCTGTCGCCCAGACTGGAGTGCAGTGGCCGCTCCTGGCCACCGCAGCCTCGACCTGCTGGAGTCCGGTGATCCTTCCGCCTCAGCCTTCCAAATAGCTGGAACTACAGGCGCGCACTACCACGCCCGGCTAATTTTTTGATTTATTGTAGAGATGAGGTCTCGCTTGCCCAGGCGGGTCTCGAACCCGCGGGATCAGGCGATCCACTCACCTCAGCCTCCCAAAGGCGCGGGATTACAGGCTGAGCCACCGAGCCTGGCTAACACGGATGAACTTTGAGGACATTATGCTAAGTGAAAAAAGTTGGACACACAAGGACAAATACTGTGTGATTCTACTTAGATGAGGTATCTCTCTAAGGCAGTCCAATTCATAGGGACAGAATGGTGATACCAGGAGCCGGGAGGGAGGGGAATGAGGTGGGTTATGTTGATGGGTATAGAGTTTCAGTTTTGCAAGATGAAGAACATTCTGGAAATGGATGGTGGTGATGGCTGCACAAAAATGCGAATATCCTTTATGCCATCAGACTGTACACTTAGAATGGTTAAGATGGTAAATGTTGTTACATGTATTTTACTGCAATTAAAAACATTTTAAAGTGAAGTATCTATAAGGAAAGGTGAGAAAATATTCAAGACAGATAATAAAATCCAAAGGGAGAATAGTGTGTAAGGGATGTTTCTGTTTGTTGAAATATATCCAAACATTACACAGAAAACACTGAGAAGGGAAAGCTGTGGAACTCCAGTCCAGATCACCCAGTACCAAGAATTTGCAAAGGGAAGTAGGTGGCCAAGAGCCCATCTCCGTCTTGTCCTCACCCCTCACTGAATACAAGAAGATGAAGGGAGGAGGGGCCACTCCTGCTGCGCCTCCACGTGGGGGAGGGGGGACCTGGGAAGGTTTGGGATCAGCTGTGGACTGGGTGCATGAGGACATAGCTGGCAGGGGGTAGCTTGGGTCCTGTCCCCCAGGGCCTCCTGGAGGGGAGGGCGCGGCGGTGGCAGGAAGCTGGAGCTGGATGGTGGCTTCCTAATGACTGAGGGAGGACATGCAAGAGACCCCAGGAGAGGTGCATCCCCAAGGTCAAGGGTGAGAGGGCCCTGCCATGATGGGGGTCTCTGTGGGGCCCACACGACATCCCGTAACAGAAAGGGGCAGCTTGAAGCCAGCCCGGATGGTGACGGCTCACTTGAGACCCTTCCACTCCCCTCACCGTCTTCACCACCGCCCCCTGTGGGGGGTGGGGGGGAGCTCTGGGGGAGGAGAAGGGCTGAGTCCAAGTCAGGTTGGGAGTTTGATTAGTAGCTTGACCTGACATTTTGAATTTTAATTGAGACTGTGGTTGTGACTTACAGTAACAGTAGAACTGTCTGTTATCTAAGAATTGACTCCGCTCCATGTGCTCTCTTGTTCTCCAGCAGGCTGGCCTGGGTCTGTTCTGATAGAGGAGGCAGGAGAGAGAGAGACAGAAAGAGAGACAGAGAGACAGAGAGAGAGAGAGAGAGAGAGAGAGACAGACAGACACACACACAAAGAGACAGAGAGAGACACACACAGAGACAGAGAAACAGAAAGAGACAGAGAGACAGCCACAGAGAGAGAGACAGACACAGAGAGACAGACAGAGAGAGACAGATAGAGATAGACAAAGAGAGAAACAGATAGAGAGAGACACAAAGAGAGAGACAGAGAAACACACACACAGAGAGAAAAAGCAGACAGGCAGACGGAGAAACAGAGACAGAGAGAGACACACAGACAGAGAAAGAGCCAGAGAGAGAAAGAAACAGAGAAACACACATACAGAGAGACAAAGGGAGACAGACAAAGAGAGAGAGACAGACAGAGGGACAGAGAGACACACACACCCACAGAGACAGAGAGACACAGAGAGAGACACACACACAGAGAAGGAGACAGAGAGAGACAGAGAGGAAAAAAAGAGATACAGACAGAGAGAAAGGAAGAGACAGAGACACACAGACAGAGAGAGAGACACAGAGAGACCCACACAGAGAGAAGAGAGAGACATCGATTGACTGCAGGGCTTCTTGAGGCCCAGGCTCGGAAGGAGCACAAGGTTGCTCTTACCACATTCTATTGCCCAAACAGCACCCAAGGCCAACCCACATTTGGGGGACCTAGGGCACAGGTATGTGGAGACAAAGAGGGGTAGAGAATTGGGCCCAGTTTTTAATCAGTTCACCAAAAAGACTTTGCTTTCCTTGCATGGAAGACTGGACATAGGGCCAGGGCCTCGGGGGTAGGTGTCCTGAGTCCCACTGTGTGACCACTCAAGTCTGCTCTCGTGACCTCTACTTCCTCACCTGTAAAATGGGGATCATCATCTTCATCATCTCCTCCCATTGGTGTGCTGGTGATCAAACCACTTTATCAATTCTTTTCTGTTTTTTCCTTTGAATTGGAGTTTCAATCTGTTGCCCAGACTGAAGGGCAGTCACAACTCACCGCAACCTTGACCTCCTGGGCTCAGGCGATCCTTTTGACTACAGGTTTGCACCACCACGCCTGGTTAATTTTTTTATTTTGTAGAGGTGAAGTCTCTCTATGTTGCCCAGGTTGGTCTTGAGCTCCTGGGCTCAAATGATCCTCCTGCCTCAACCCCCCAAAGTTCTTGAATTACAGGCATGAGCCTTGTCCACTATATCAATTCATAAAAGTCTTCAAGAAGTGGTGACCAGTTCCAGCCCTCAAAGGTGTTAACAAAGACAAGAATTCAAGCCATGGCCCCAGGTCTGGTGAGATTGGAGAGATTGTGTTCACAGGGAATAGAATATCCCAGAAGCTGTAGCAGAAGAAAGCCCTGTGGCCAGTCCTCGGCAGACGATGGACAGAGTGGAACAGACAGAGGAGACAGGCTGGGCTCAGCAGGGAGGGGAACAGCACACGCAAGGGTGTGGTGGCTGGAACAGCGTGGTGTATGGCCCCCTACCCCACGATGCAAAGCAGTAATTCTCGAAGGGGTCCGTGTAGGCTGGGCTGGGAGCTGACCCAACTTGCATGCTTATTCCTTGGCAGGATGGATTTGAAAAAGGAAAAAAATAGAGAATGAGAGATTGAAAACAGATTATCGGGAAGAAAAGTATTCCAGGCGTGAGACAACTTGTCTCTGCAGCCTCTGGCCCCTGTCCCAACCATTCCTCGGCCCTGACGCAAGGCTGGCTGGAAGAAGGTGTTCCTCCCAGGAGTGTTCAAGTGAGGGCCTGGCTGGCAGGAGACAAAAGTCCACCGTGTTCCTGCCTGGGTGCCACACTTGCATGAGGCTTGCATATACCCACAGCCCGACACCATGCACTAGGCCAGGCTAGCTGTTTTCCATACTCCTAGAATTATCTCCTCAAGATACATTCTGTTATTGTCCCTACTTCCCAGATGAGTAAGCTGAGACTCAGAGAGGTTAACTGGCTTGCCTGCAGCCACACAGTCAGTCATGTTGAATGTCTGATTCCATTGCCTTATTCTGGACTTGGGGTGCAGACATAGCAGGCAGAGGTTTAGGATGGCAAGGATGAATATTCCAGGGAGTCCAGGGCTAGTGTGAGTGGTACTATGGTGCAGTGGTTAAGTTCTTCACTCTGGAGTCAGACTTTGGGACTGTTTGTTAAAGCAGCATGACCTAGCCTATCCTGACTGATACACGTCACGATAAACTAAGTTCCAGGTCTTGAAAAATGTTGGGACTTACCATCTTTCTTGTAGGAGCAGCATTAAAAAAAATTTTTTTTTTTAATTTATCACTCATAAGCAGATCCTGAACATTTACCATAATACTATAAGAAAGGGATTGGCAGTAGCTTGAAACTGCCAGGGGAGGGTGGGAGCACATAACATCAATAAGGGTAGTTGATCTCAAACCAGGTGAAGTGGGGAACAAAAGGAGGCCCAAACTTTACCTGTACAGTGACTAGTATACCCAATCCTGAATTATACCCCACATCTTTAAAATAAAGTTAATTAAAAAATTCTTTTTTACAAAAACCATAAAATTCACCCTTAGCAATTTCCAGTGTACAGTCCAGTGGCTTAAGCACATCCACGTTATTGTGCTACCGTCACAACCCGCCATCTGCAGAACACTTCGTCCTGCAAAACTGAAATTCTAATCCCATAAAACACTAACTTCCATCTCCCCTTCCCTCAGTCCCTGGCAACTCTACCTTCTGTGTCTATGAATCCGACTACTTTAGATAGAGACTTCATATAAGTGGAATCATATGGTCTTTGTCTTTTTGTGACTGATATATTTCGTCTAGCACAATGTCCTCGTGGCTCATCCACGTTGTAGCACATGTCAGAATCTCCTTCCTTTTCAAGGCTGGATGGATCTTGTAGTGATGGACCACATTTTGCAATGGACATTGAGTGACTTCCTCCTTTTGGCTCTTGTGAAAAATCTGCTGTGAACGTGGGTGCACAATATCAGAAGCAGCCTTTCAAAAACATTGATCAGAAAGATGTGTATATATTCACCTTTAGTGTAGATTCAGGGGGTGCACATGCATGTTTGTTACATGGACATATTGTATATGGGTAGGAATTGGGCTTCAGGTGGCCCATTCCCCAAATATTGAGCATTGTACCCCATAGGCAATATCTGAACCCTAACTCTTCTCCCTACCTCTCCCCCTTATCGGTGTCCCCATTGTCTACTATTTCCATCTTTGTGACCATTTAGCTCCCAAATATGCAGGAGAACATGCGGTGTTTGGTTTTCTGAGTCAGTTCACTTAGGATGATGATCTCCAGCTCCATCCATGTGGCTGCAAAGGACATGATTTCATTCTTTTTATAGCTGCATAGTATTCCATGATGTATCCATACCTCATTTCTTTATCCAGTCAATTGTCGGTGGGCACTTAGGTTGGTTCTGTGACTGTTATTGCGAGTAGCGCTGCAATGAACATACGAGTACAACATACGAGTATCTTTTTTTATATACTGATTTATTTTCTTTTGGGTAGATTCCTGGTAGTGGGATTGCCGAAAGGCAGTCTTTTAAAGGGAAGTATTTCTGGGGAGAAGGCATTGGCCACAAAGCCATAGAGCAGGACTCTAGGCATGGCCACTGACTTGCTACGGAGCGCTTTAGGCACAAGGCTTCCTGCCTCTCCCCCCTCACCTTTTCCTCCTGCCTCTCCTCCCTCACCTATCCCTCCTTCCTCTCCCACCTCACCTTTCCCTCTTACCTCTCCTTCCCTACCTTCCCTGCCTGAATCTGACCATTCTCACCTTCTGTGCCTGAGGGCCAGAGGAGACAGTGGCATAAGAAAGCTCCCAGCAAAAGAACGCCTTGAGGGACTGTTGTTGTTATTACTCAGTGGGTAGCGGGCAGTGGTTTCCCATAGGCATGAGTCACTAATGGTGGAATTCCAGGCATCAGGAGGGGCTGTTCTGGGCAGCAGAGCCCAGATTCCACACAGAGCAGTGACCCCGACCCTGAGCCCTGGGAAGACACACCCTCTCTCCTTGGCCACTGGCTGCCTTGAGGAGGGAGTCAGGGAATGTCATGATCATATGGGTCATCCCCCATAGAACCCCCCACCCCCGTCCCACTCCCTCACATAACTGCTAGGAAGGCTCAGAAGGGGTGATGCATTTGCTTGGAGCCACACAGCCAGAGAGCAGTGGAAGCAGGCCCGGAAGTGGAACCCTTGGACTCCCAGTCCTGCCCAGCACTGTCACTCACATGGTCCCAATGTTAAGAAGAAGGGATCAGAAGTGAGTTCTGGAGCAACAGTTTGGTGCAGGGAGAATCGGAGGACCCACATGGCTTCAAGGTGAGGCAGGATCGTCTCTCTTCAGTATCCATGGAGACCAGTCTAAGAATATTTTGACTTACAGCCTTTTAGATACTTTCCAAAATCTTGACTCATATCGAGACTACTAACGAGCCTTTTTAAAGTCCCAGGGAGAGAATTGAGTCCTTCACATACCTGGTCATACCTCCCCCCTCCAATGAGGAAGGAACCTGCATTATTCCATTCAAAAGTGCAAAACTTTAGTCAAAGGCATTTTCAAGGTCACCAAATAAGAGAAGGCCAGAGGCGGCATTTGAACACAGGGCTGAGTGCCTGTGGAATCTGGCTACTGAAGTCTCGACTGAGTTATGTTACAGCTCTGTGAGGTAGAGGCAGAGAGAGCTGACTGTGCCCATTGTCCAGATGGGAAAATTGAGGCTTACAGCAGACTAGTGGCAAGTTGGCAAGAGGAGTAGGCACTCAGACCTTCCCTGCCAGGGCAGGCTTCTGTCCAGCATGTTGATCTCAGAAGAAAGAGAAAGCTCTCTCCAGGAGTGCACAGGACCCACCAACCCTAAGCTTGGAGATGCAGACTGCGGAGGGGGTGGTGATGGGATTCAAATGTGGACCTCTCTCCACAGTGATAACTATGACAGCCAGCGCTTAAAAAGCACTTACTTAAAAAGCACTCACTTAAAAAGCAAGGGCTTCAACTTAACACTTTGTGTTGATTTATTTTATTTCATCTTCACTTGTGTTGAAGGGATTCTTTTTCTGCACCCTTTTTGCAGATGAAAAAACTTAGGCTCAGGGAAGTAAGCTTGCTAGTCCAGACGACCAGGCTAGGAAGTTGTGGGACTGAGTTACTAACTTCTGGCCTCTTAGTCACTATGCAAATTTACCTCCACTAGAGGATAGGGGAGAAGCAGCCCGCACATCCAACCAGGCCTTGAGGTTCTAGGCTTCTGAGACTCCAAGGGCTGAGACACCACAAGTGCATGGTTCTAAGAAATAAAAATTCCTCAAGAAGAGGGCTGTTGTGCTATGACTTAGTAGCCGCCTGATTATCTGTCATCCACTGGGTGAGACATGGGCTGCAGTCTCAAGCAGTGAACCAGCAGGGGCCCTGGGATGCCCTGAGGTGCTGGTGACCCCATTGATGGTGAGTCTTAGTGGGTCCGATGTGGATATCTGCAGAAGCCGTTCTCCTGCCAGTTTGCAGCCTTCATATCCCCAGCACGTGAGGAAGGTAACTCCCTAAGCTCCATCCTCCTATAGCCTTGGATTCAGCTCAAGCGTAGACCCTGACACCCACTCCCCTGCCTGCCTTCATCCTTCTCTATAGGGGGTGAATAGCGTGCTCGAGGAAGTAATCTCTCCCCAGACCCAGGTGCTAAACCATTCAAAACTCTGGTTCTCCTGACTGATGTGTATGGGTGAGGTTAAGTCACGCTGGCTGCTGTAACAAATAACTCCAAAATTTCAGTAGTTTTGCACCATGAATGTTTGGTTCCTTTTCATATCACAGGGCGATGCCTTGGCAGGAGGGCTCTGGTTTGTGCCATCATTTAGGGACTGAGACTCTTCGTATTCTGTGGCTGTGACTTCCTCATTCTCAGAGTCCTTTCCTTTCAGCAGGCAGATGGGGAAAGAGAGCAAGAATCATGGGTAGGAGCTTTTTATAGGCCAGAAATGACATTGGTACAATTATTTTTGCATCCCATTGGCCAGACCTCAGTCACATGACCACATGACCTACAAAGGAGGCTGGGAAACATAGCCCTGCTGTGTGCCCAGAAAGAGGATGGCTATTGCTGCACACCACCAGCCTTCCACAAGAACATGACCCAGTGCTGGCCAATAAGACACAAAGGAAAGCCTGCTGGGAGGTTTTGAAGAAGGTTGGCCTCAATTATAATAAGGGGCATGGGAGAAGGTCCCCTATTTTTTCCCTTTAAGTGGTTGTGTGAGTATGTGATATCTGGAACTTTGACAGTCATGTTGAGAGCGTGAGGGGCTGTGCCTGAGGACTATAGCCAATACATTGAGGGTGCTGGAGCCAAAATGCAGGTCCTAGATGACCTCACTGAACCTCTGAATGAACTGAACCTGGAGGTGCCTAATCTCCAGATTCCTGACCATAAAGGTATTGATTGTTGAAGTCAGGAGTAGTAGAATATTCTATTACTTGCAATCTGAAACCTCCTAACTGATTGACGCTCAGGTGTGAATGCCGAAAACAGGTAAGAAGCAAGCCTACTCTGGATAGTGTGTCCTTGGAGGGAGAGTAGTTTTTGAGCAACTACTATGCACCAGACCTTCTATATACATAGTGTGATGTTGGGGGGGGGAATGACTGAATTCAAATCTTGGCTCCACCACCTCACTAGACACGTGACCTGGGCGAAGTCTCTCAACCTCACTAAGCCAGTTTCTCCATTACAAACATTAGGGCAATTATAAATGTTCTACCAAATGGGTCTTAGATTAAATGTCCCGTTCAGGTAAAGAGCTTAGCACATTCTCAGTAAATATGAGCTTGAAAAGTCCTGAGCAGAACCCTCTGGGATGCAAGTAATGTTAACCCCACCTTAGAGATGGGGAGTCTGAAGATCAAGGAAATGAGGTCCAAAGGCAGACAAATAGTTAGAGACTGAGCCTGGATTGAAATACAGATCTAACTGAGCACCTACTATGTGTCAGGTGTTACATCAGGTGTTCGGATACATTATCCCATGGATGCACCAGCAATCTTGTAAGGGAGCTATTATGACTATCATTGTTGTTGTTGTTATCCTTCCTATGGGACAAATGGGCAAACCAAGGCTCAGAGAGGTGATGAGACTTACCTACAGATCAGGTCAAGAGGCATGATTTGAACCCAGGCCTGAGTTCAAGTCTTTATTTTCTCCACTGTTTATAAGCCTGGTGGAGTTTTATGTGTCGGAGGAGTAACGCATTTGGCCCCATGGTTGTCCAGGGTCTCCGGAAGTCATTCCCAAAAGCTGGTGCTAGCCAGCCTGTCTCCAAGGCTCTCATGATGATGGCCTTAGCCTTGCTCCATGAATGTCTACCTAGTAGAATATCTGGGATCTGGGGGAAAAAGTTTGGCCCACTTGATAAATCAGAACTTTCAAACAATTTAAGCTCATCTAGAACAGAACAGGCTGCCTTGGGATGTGATGAGCTCCCCAGCCCTGGGAAGGTACAAACCAAGAGGCGCTGACAGCCACCTGCAGAAAAGATTATAAAGGCAGTTCCTACATAGAAAGACCTATCAGGTTTGAAAATCTGTGGTTGCAAGACTCTCAATCCTATTTTCTTGGGCTCTAGTCCAAGACTGCGAGATCCTCAAAACCCAGGGATCTGAGACTGCGTGAGCTTCCCCGCTTTGTATTTGCTGTTCCCTATTTAGGCAACTACACTGCAGCCATCTACTCACTCGGGGAAGAGGCGTTTCAGTCAAAGCGGAGAGCACAGCTCTGGATTTCAAAAGCCACCTTACTCCCAAGAAAGAACATTCCTGAAAGGACTTGAGCAGAGCAAATACCTAATGAATCTGAAAAAAAGCTCTCCCTCCCTGTTGCCATCTTTAGGGCAGTTCACAAATATTCTGCTTATTCTTCTTTCAGGCTGCTATAACAAAATACCTTAGACCGGGTAATTTATAAGCAAAAGAAATTCATTGCTCACAGTTCTGGAGGCTGGGAGGTCTAAGGTCAAAGTGTCAGCAGATTTGCTGTCTGGTGGAGGCTCTTCCTCTTAGATGGTGATTTCTGTGTCCTCACCTGGTAGAAGAGGCCAGGGGCTCCCTCAAGCCTCTTCTATAAGGACACTAATCCCATTCATGGTGGTGGAACCCTCTTGATCTAATCAACACCAAAGGCCCCACCTCTTAATACCATCACTATTGGGGTTAGGTCTCAACATTTGGACTTTAAGGGACACAAACATTCAGACCATGGCAAAGACCCATAAGAGGATTCCCTCGAAATCCCTCCCCTGCTTGGAGTTAGGTGACGCCAAGTCACTAGCTTTAGCCAATGGAATGTGAGCAGAAGTGCAGTGCGCCACTTCCTGGGGGTGGCTTTGGGCACCAGCACGTGGCTTGGTGCTTTATCTTTCCCCCCACTGTACAAGATTTGCAACGGTGGTTGTTCTGTCAGCTTGAATCCTGAGTGAGGAGACACAGCACAGGGTGGCAGCTGCCCTGCAGGGGACACAGCATGAACCACTGAGAGTCAGGAATTGGGGTTGGTTGTTATTATATCAGAGCCTGCTTGACACTGACTGATACACATCTCTCTCCTTTCCTCTCTCCTCCTTTCTCCCAGCTAAGCGGACTGGGAAGGGAGTCAGAGGAAAAGCTATGAGTGAGCTTTTGTAGGTTTATGAAGCCCAGAGAGCTTTGAAGAATTCAAAAATAGAGAGTGGAGAAGGTCTTGAGAGATGAAATGGTCAAAAGGGCCTGAGACAACCTCACACTTAGACACAACCATGGGAAAAGTGAATGAGGCAGGGAGATGGGGCGATTGGGGAAACCCCCAATTAAGTAAGATTCATTTTCTGCCCACATAGGGAATGGAGCACAGAAATGAGAACTAATTTAAAGTAGATTACATCTCCTGTTCATCTGATTGTCAGACTGAGATTTGTACCCACTACACATAATTCGAGGATTCCACAATCCCAAGAGTCTTGGGTTCTGGGTTTTTACAATGACTGTTTCACTTGGCAGATGTTTGCTTGTGGACACCAGGGGCACCCGGGCCTGGAATGCAGGAGAACTAGGCTGTCCCTTCTGATGTTACCATCCCGGGAAGGTCTTCTCTGGCCATCCAACTTAAGATGGGCCTTCCTCTCCTATCTGGGGCATTTCCTATTTCTCTTCTTTATTTTTCTCCAAGGTACTTAATATCAACGAATACACCTCACGTTTTATTTATTGTCTGTTTCCCTCACTTGATTGTAAATTTCAAAGGGCAGAGAGCTTTCTCTCTCTTTTTTCCCTTTTGTATATACAAAATTTCAAACATACAAAACATGTATAAGGAAGACCCATTTACCACTTACCCATCACCTAGATTTAACAACTGTTATCCTCTTACTATATTTGCTTCATTTCTTTGGTGCTAGCATTTTCTGCAGTAAATAATACTCATCATGATGTTTCCTTTTTGAAAACTTGAAGGTAGGGAAGTTTTGTCTGTTTTAGTTACTGCCGGATTATTCACAGCCTGAAAGTTGGCAAGCCTTCAATAAAATAGTTGTGGAGTGATTGGGTCTCATTCAATCCTCATGGCAACCCTAGGTAGTATGCATTATGATTATTATTCCCATTTTATGGGCAAGGACACTGAGGCACAGGGAGGAAAAGTCACTTGACCACATAGCTAGGAGGTGGTGAAAGAAGCACCTGAGCTCGGGTGGGCTGAGTCCACAGCCCCTGCATTCATGGCACTACTGCCCCTAAAGGGAGGTTCTTATGTGTGACTGGGTGTTTGTCTCTCTGGATACTACCTACAGAGGAGACCCAGGGGAGGAAGAGGGCTCACCGGCTGGCCAAAAGCAGGTCCCCATCTGGGCACCCAAGTGGTCTCACAAGGCCTGGAGCCTTCTGTTCTGCCCTGGGGTGGAAACAGAATGCTCCTTCCCAGACAAGTGACCTTTGGGGTTTGTTATGAATAGAGATTCCTTCTGGGGAACGTGATGGCTGATGCTGGGAGTCTGGGTCCCCAGACTTCACCCCCAGGAATGTGGAAAGGAATCTCTAGGCCTCCGCCCCGGAGGCCAGCTCTCCCAGCTGCCCAGGCCAGCCCAGCCAAGGAGGGAGGTTCTAGGCAGCTCTTCCGGCTGCTGGGTCACTGGGGAGGTGGACTGAGACCTTCTGTCTCCAGCCTGGGAGGCAGCTCCTAAGGGTAAAAAAGAACTCCAGGCTTCAAAATCCCGGGTCTGCCTCCTTCCCAACTGTGTGACTTTGGACTGGTACCTGCCTGGGAAGCCTTGGCTTTCATATCTACCAAATGGGGATGATTATTATGCCAACCTCTCAGTAAGACTGTGACAAGGATGAAACCAACCAGTTGCCCGGGCACAACCTGTAAAGCGGAGCTTGCTCCCTGGTGCTGACCCTGCCCTTGCCCAGGCCTGAGAGTGGGCACCTCAGGTCTACACCCTGGTTGACTTGCTGCCTCACCCTAGTCCCAGCCCTGCCTCCCAGGGTTGTTGTCAGAAGGAAAGGGAATATTTTATACAAAGCATGTTAGCACAGCCCCTAACACACACCTAGTGTTCACTCTTGGGGACACCGTCACTATTATTCTAATTAGCTTCCCGTTTGCGGTTGACTGGGCCCGCGTCACAGTCATGGCCTTACCTTGGGCCTCTTGCCATGGCCTCTATCTCATCTTCCACTTGTGAATATTCCATCCTTGCTATTATTTCTCCTTTTTTAACATGATTTAATTTCTATTATTAATTTTTCTTTTTGAGTCAGGGTCTCACTCTGTTGCCCAGGCTGGAGTGCAGTGGTACAACCACGACTTACCATAGCCTCAAACTCTTAGACTTGGGCAAACCTTCCACCTCCTGAGTAGCTGGGACTACAGGTGCACGCCACCATGCCCAGATAATATTAGATTTTTTTGTAGAGATGAGTTCTTGTTATGCTGCCCAGGCTGATCTCGAACTCCTGGGCTCAAGCAGTCCTCCCACCTTGGCCTCTCAGTGTGGAGATTACCATGCCCAGCCTAATTATTTACGATTTCTTTCCTTGTCCTGTGTCCCCTGCTCTGCACTGACAGTAACAGCAATGGCTCATACTGACTAAGTGTTCGCCATGTGCCAGCCACTGGCTAAGCAACCACATACCAGATCTCATCTATTCTTTACAATGACCCTGTGAGGTGGGAACTGTGATGATGTCCATCTTGCAAATGAGGAAACTGAGGCCCAGACATACTGAGTCACTTGTCCAAGGGTGCACTGTTGGGAAAGGATGGAGCTGGGAATAGAAATGAGAGGATCCAATCCTCCAAACCCACGCAGAACACTGCTTCTTCCATTTTCACCAGCCTCTGCCCTATGGGGTACAAACAGATGGCTCCAGGCCGTGGCCCCTGTGCTTGCTGGGGGAGACTGGCCTCCCTGAGAACCTGAGGGCAGGGAGAGGGACCAGACAGCACCAAGCCTGCGTTCTTTGAGCACCCTCTCTGTAGCAGAGCACCGGTAATCCCCATCCCACACCACATGGCTCCCATCCAGGGACTCCATCACGCTTCACACAGTCTCTCTTCACCGTTGTCACTAGGTAACGATGGAGGACTGCCTGGCCAGGGTCTCGGTCCACATGTATAGCAGGTCCGAGACCTGAACTTGGGCTTGTTTGAATTCTGAGTGGGCTTGGGCGAAGGCTGGCTGCTAAGGGTCCTGCAGGCCCCTGACCCCAGTCCCCGCTGCCTTCTGTGCCTCCTTCTTACTGGCCACCACTGTGGCCACAGTGGGATTAGGCACTGAAGGGGCTGGGGCTGCAGTGGGGAGGAAGGCACATTTCTGGGCTCCAAGGACTCCAAGCCTGGCTGCTTCATAAGCGGGTCCAGGCCCCTGGCACATGCACATATTCGGAACATGGGGCGGTAAGTTTTGATTTTGGAGCCAGTTCATCACTGTCACGATGTGGAGGCTTGTTGTTTGTACAGATTAGCTTTTTCCCCCGACTCCTTCCTTTGCAATTCACCTTCCATCCTGGCCACAGGCAGGCCCTGCTTGCGACTCTCGGGGACGCCCACCCCACGGGATGGTCTGAAAACACTTTCCTGGCATTCCAGGCTATTTGCAGACATGCCTCTACATTGCTATCTGCTACTACCATCATTCACATGCCTCCATCCTGCACACCAGTCTCTGCTGCTCCACACACACGTCGTGTTGCTGGGAGCCACGCAGGGCCCAGCCCTGCCTCTTTGCCTTTCCGCAGGCAGGTCCCTTCGCCTAAAGTGTCCTCCCTGCCCTGAGAGATTTTAGAACTCCTCAGGTTGAGCCTCTGGGTCCTAGACACTCCTCTGAACTTCCAGACTGAGGGTTTTTGTGTAATTTGACACTACATCAGCACTTCAGGAAGATAATGTGTGACTGAGTGGTTAAAAATGCAGGCTTTGAACTTGGACCTGGGTTCAGTCTCAGCTCTGTCACCTGCCAGCTGTGGGGCTTTGGGCTGGCCTCTCTGAGCCTCAGTTTACTTCTCTGAACACATATTATGTGACCTACTCCATTAGGGCGCTGAGGTTGACGTGGACCAGAAGCTCTGGACTCAGGGCTGGCAGCAGGGTCAGGGCTCCAAAATCATCAGGTGTTCACCTGGTCATGCTACAGGTGAGTGATAAATACTGGGTTGGGGTTGGCCTTGACCTGGGCTCTGGGACAGAGCAGTGAATGGCCCATACTGCCCCTGCTCGCACAAACACAGAGACTGAACAGGCAAACCTTACTCCAGTTAGTTACCATGGTGACTAGGATTAGGGATGTTAGCCCTCACCGCCCAGCCCCCACCTCCCATCCTTGCCTTGACTTTGAAGCTCCCTGGAGCAGGACCTAAACCTGATTTTTTTTTTTTTTTTTTTGAGTCAGTGTCTCACTCTTGCCCAGACTGGAGTGCAGTGGCACGCTCACAGCCACCTGCTGGGCTCAGGTGATCCTTCTGCCTCAGCCTTCCAAGTAGTTGGAACCACAGATGCGTGCCACCAGCTAATTTTTTTTTTTTTTTTTTTTTTTGAGTTGGAGTCTCACTCTGTTGCCCAGGCTGGAAGTGCAGTGGCACACTCACAGCCACCCGCGCCGTGACTTGCTAGGGTCGGGTGGTTCATCCGCCTCAGCCTTCCCAGTCGCGGGGCCTACA
>CAUYQG010240144.1:0-17516 GCA_963574415.1 Tarsius wallacei | reverse complement strand
GTTCAAGGTCCACTATATGAGTGAGAACATGTGATACTCAGATCTTTGTTTCTGTGAGAGGTCACTCAGTATTATAGACTCTAGTTCCATCCAGGTTGCTACAAAGTTCATGACTTTTTTTTTATGACTGCGTAGATTCAGCTGAGAAACCTGAGTGCTGGAGTGAGAAGGAATATCGTCATACTTAACTTTTCTAATAGAAATTTGCTTTTCCTTCATACGTTTTGTCAGCAGAAACTCTGGAAGTTTTTGTGGCTTTGCTAGCTAGAAAAATTTGCCAGCAGCCAATTATGTGGTCTGATAATCTCCTAACATACAATTTTATTCTTGTTTGACCTTTTCTGTAAGGAATATTATTGAATGGCACAATCTCTTGAGAACTTTTGATGAAATAATACTCTTCACGTAGCAATTAGTGTTGTTGATGTGTTTTCTAGCTCTGTGACTAACAGTGGTGAGGTGGATGGGGAGTTGGAGGACTTGAGAGTCTACAAGAGTGGTTTGATAGAGGACAGGCATTAATTAAGATCTTTCATATGAGAGTCATTTATTGAAAATAGATGCTGGATGAACTTGGTGGTCTCAGAGGTGAGGTGATAGAATCATTTCCTCTTTAAGTTCCCAGAGTAAGCACAGAAGAGATCATTAGTGGATGGAATATCTTTGTCATTTTGGGGTAGTCCGTGTGCCAGATGTGATATTTTATTGTACTAGTTTCTTCCTAAGTAGACAAGTGCCAGTGTCCCAAGAGCAGAATTGTGTGCATTATTTATGCCTCCCTTTCCAAGCATATACCTTTCTCCCACTAGACAGGGCACGATTGTGAAACTTTGCCTTTTGTAAAATCAACCCTGACTACCATGATGTGATTAGGGCTAGAAAGTAGGGAGGTCGCTAACCATTTCCTGGGGCCTGCCTAACCAGACCCCCAGAGCCACTGTGGTGGGCATTCAAGTTAAACCAAGGCACTAGGTAGAGGATTTGGGAGATTTGGGGATGTACAACTCAGGAAAATGATGCCTCTTCTTTTGCCTTCTCAAAAGGAAGAAATTCCAAGCCCAAGAGAGAGGATGACATTAATATTTAACTCTGCCTGGGCTGCAGCCCAGAGATCCCCAGGAGAGGAAGGCGCAGTGGGTGTGGGTGGAGTAGGAGTTGGTCTGTGATACAGAAATGGGCAGGGAGGAGATAAGAATGCTCTAAAGAACCAGAAGGAAGCCAGAGGGTGACATTGAACCCTGCGTGATATGTCCTTGGCAGCAGCTTCACCAAGTGCAGATGATAAATAAACCCAGTGGTACATTCATGCTTGGTGTGGATAAAGTTGACTTTCACATTGTTGAAGACCAAGAAGAACTGAAGCCTAGAAAAACACTGCAAACAAGTTGACAAGAGGATTGTCAGTGTGCACAACAGTGACCACATAACTCTGATGGTCAGAAAGCATTTGAAACAAGAGCAGACAGCTCATTTTGTTCTTCTCTGGAGCTGAAACTCATCAGAGCATTTAAAGGCGTCACCCTGCTCAACCAGCACCAGACCGCCTGCCTGCAGGCAAGTTTTGTCTCTCCTTCCTTCTTTCCTTCCTTCCCTCCTTCCTTCCTTCCCTCCTTCCTTCCTTCCTTCCTTCCTTCCTTCCTTCCTGTCTCACTCTGTCCCCAGGCTGGAGTGCAGTGGTGTGATTACAGCTCACTACTGCCTCCACCTCTTGGGTTCAGGTGATCCTTCTACCTCAGCCTCTTGAGTAGCTGGGACTACAGGCATGCGCCACCACACCCAGCTAATTTTTAAAAATTTTTTGTAGAGACAAGGTCTCACTATGTTGCCTAGGCTTGCCTCAAACTCTTGGGCTCAAGCAATCCTCCTGCCTTGGCCTCCCAAAGTGCTGGGATTACAGGCATGAACCCAGGCCCATACTGTTTCTTCTGTTTGTTTTTTGTGTGTGAGCTGGAGCTGTGGGTGGGGGAGGCTGAGGGGAAAGTCAGGAAAAGAAATACGAAAGTTAATGTGAATTTAAATGAAGGTGACTAGGGTCATGTCTTGTTCTTGAGATCTTCATTTTGTTCCTGTATATCCTGCTTTTGGGGGGTTTATTGAAATTCAGAAGTTTGCAAAGTCATTCTTGCTGAGTTGGATGTTACCATGTGGTCGCTTATTCTGTTGATACTTGAGAGCCGCTGAGCATTTTGAAGCAGTGAAATAACTTAGTGCCTTCTGTGTTTTAGAAAGGATAGTACTGGCTAAAGGGTGTTTGGATTGGAAGTGAGAGAGATTGTCAAGATGGGCAGCATTCAGGATAAGTGCTCATAAAGAGCCAAACCAAGGAGCTGATGGGGAGGATGGGGAAACTGAGACCTACTTTGGGGTAGAGTGTGCAGATTTTTCCAGATGATTATACTTGAATGATGCAGTAATGTGCATGGTTGGGTGGATCTGACATTTCTAGTGTGGTTAAGGAAGGAAGTGATTCCGGAAAACTGGGACTTGCTCTGGCATCTTGCCCCCTCCCGTTACCCAACAGCAACTCATCGCCCAGTCCTGCAGGTGATCCTTCTAAAGTATCCAGGAATCTCCTTGTGGGCTTCACTGCCATCTTCCTGGTCCAAGCTGCCCTCTCCTGCCTAGACTTCTGTAGGATCCTCTTAACTGGTGTCCTGGCATCTTCTGACAGTGACATCCTAGGTGCACATTTGATCATGTCACCCTTCTACTTAACCTTCTGTCAGATTTCTTACAGCTCTTAAGGCAAATACTGCAATCTTGACCATGGCCTGCAAAACTGACCTTAGGTTCTGCCTTCCTGCTCAGGCTCATCTCAAGCCACTTGACTCTATGTTCATGAGGACCAGGCATTCTCGCCATCTTTCAAGATGTCTGGTCTCTTCAGGCTTGCAATTTTTGCACTTGCCTCTACCCCACTAGAGAGGCTGTCTTCTTCATGGGCTTGGGTGTCTTCTTCTCTTCAGGTTTCTGATGAGTTATCTTTCCTTCAGAGATGCCCTGATACTCTGGACCAGACTTGTCCCCTTTCTTCCATACTTTACCTTCTTTATGTCATTATTTGTTTAGGTTCCTTGGAGGCAGAGATTATTACCATTTTTTAAAATTGCTAAGACCCCAGTGCGGTGTCTGGTACATTGCAGCTGGTGAATCAATATATTTTGGGTCAAGGAGTGATGGCTTTAACAGAATAGATACGCACTGGTCATATGGCCATGAGGAATAGCTAATATTGTAGATATTCATATCATATGGCTGTCTAGTAGCTAGCCATTTATTATATCTCTTAAGTTAACAGATGGTTAATTGCAAGTCATGTTCTAATTGCTGGTTCTTTTGAAGACCAAAATAATATAGTCAAACAAGGGACATTCTGATGATCTGATAGGAAAGTAAAGTTCAGAAACTCTAGAGAACTGAAGATTGTGCGTGTCTGGTGGTCTCTGCCCTTTTTTGTTTCCTACCAGCCACTGTCTTAAATAACTGAGGTTGTGTCATGATAACAATGTTCTCTTATGAAAGTCCAGGGTTATAAGGCTAGAGTGATGGAGTGGGTGGTATTCAAGGCCAGATCTAGCTCCAGAACCTGGACTCAGCCACTTGCCTATTGAGACCAGAAATTATAAAGTCTTTTTGCAAAAATGTTTTGTAAACTGTAAAACTCTAAGCAAAGGTGGGTTGAGTGTACAGATGACTACTCCAGCCTAGTCTTTCACATAATTCTAAACTGTATATATTGCATGATCTTAGAGAGGAAATTGGTGAATTTTGTGTAAAAGGCAGCATGGAATGAACTGGGTTGAGTAGTTATGTGAGGGCGTCATTGTGATTGTATGGCTGTTATTTGGCAAGCAGAGAAGTCCTAATTTCCTCTGCTGTGAGACTCCTGAGGAGACATTTATATTAGTAATACTGAATTTGCAAACCTGCATTTTAAAATTTAGCTTTATTTGTATTCCATATCTCTCTGGGAGGTGTTTGGTACATTATGAAATCCTGTGCTTTTGCCTCCTGCTAAGGATTTGAGTTCTTAGCCTAATTAATCATTAAGTGTTGTCAGTCTATCATGATGTGGTTAATTATCAGAGAGAGTGTATGTGTTTCAGACAGTCATGACCCTTTCCTGGGTAACTATAGAAACCTTAGTAGTACTGGTTATTATCTAAAATTATAGAATTTGGTTTTTAAAGCATTTTAGCCTTTGATAGTTATGGGCAAATAATTGGTTAGCATCTAGAAAGGGAAGAAAGCTTGCATGAAACAGATTTTTAAATAATTTATACATAATAGAAATGTATTGTAAATAATTTATAAATAAAAAAATATTCTATAGAATATTTTTTACTGTATCTTTTAAAAGCCTTCCCCACCCCCCACCAGTTTTGTGTGTTTGTTATAGAGCTTTCTCACAATCTTTTTCCCCCCAACAATGTTTAGAATTATTCTAATACAAGTCGAGGGTGTTTCCTAAGACTGCCACTTGGTACATTGATTTTACAGTGCACAGAAGCTGCACATCTCAGTGGGAAACAGGAGAATTGGGGGGTATACGCGCACACACACACACACACACACACACACACACACACACAGAGTATCGAAAATGAGAAGTATCACTGGTGGATTCTTGAAGCCCTTAGTCTTCAAAGATGGAAGCAGAAGAAAAATGTCTTCATCTGAGTAGGAAAGACAAAAGGTGAAATGTCATTGCTCTTTTTTTACTCTGAGACTCAGAAAGGATTACGTTTTGAATGGGGGTCACCATCAACACGGAAAATGGAAATCTTTTGTACTGTACCTTGCATGGCACACTGTCCAGAGGACAGGTGAAATCCCTCTGGAGGGGGCAGTGCTTGGAGGGAGTTTTCCCCTCTCATGGGAGAGTAGATTTTAGTGGTATGTAACGACAGTGATTTGTCTTTATGTTATGACATGTGAAGAGCTTATTTCTAGATCACAAGCCCTGTAATTTCTTCTTACTTTTATGCATGTTTGCTTCCTAGGAGAGTATGGTGACCAGAACTTTAATCTGCCTTTGCTTCAATGCTAGGTTCTGGGGAATTTTTTGAGGAGATTAATGACTTTTATGTGCAGTTGCAGATTATATAAGCAGAGTGTCACATTATTGATAAGTAAAAACTTATGGCTCAGCTTAATTCTATTTTTAAAAAGATTTTAATAAAAGTGTATGTGTAAACATCTGTACTTGATTTTAATCAGTTCGTCTTCTCATTTATACTATACAGCTTAATTCATAAAGCTGGTTTAGTTCCACAATTGACTGTATCACAGAATAGAATGAGCTTTAATGTGAATGTTTACTTTCCATATCAAAACATAAATTAAAGGTTTCCGCAATAAGAATTCAGCTGCCAACTTAGTCAATGTACAACAATGGCAACAATTGCTTTTCATTGTTTAGTTTCTACTAAAAAACTAAAGTATAATTTGTTTTGACAGAAATGCAAGTAGCTACAGATATTAATGATTTATGGGTTTGGACAGAGATGCTTTTTTAAAGGTTTCTAACCTTATGATAAGTTAGATAGGTATGCATAATGAATATATCTAACCAGAGTCTAGTATTTGCTCTTTATTTCCTCATATATTTTTAGTATGATCTTGCCTTGGTGAAACAAAGTGCTTACTTAATAGGCTGTTTTTGTTGTCATTGTTGTGGCATAGTATAGTGTACCAGTTCAAATCTCTTACTATGTGCTGGTAATTTTTTCAACTTTTATTTTCAGATTCTACTCTTAATATTTTCACCCCTTTTTTTTTAACTCTACAAGTTTTCAAGCTAACAATGTTGTTAAAAGTTTACTTGATGAGAAACAATGAAAATTAAATCTCTTATTTAAAACAACAAAAGTTACAAATGTAGTGAGCTGGGAGCGTGTTAGACTCTAGTGTGGCGAGTGTAATGTCACTGGTTTCCTTACGCCGGAATGTTGATCAGCCTAATTATCTGAGAATCTTCTGGTTCTCTGGCATGTGCAGCTGTGACTTTCCCTTTGTCTATGAAATAACCGTCTCCCACACTGCATATGCATGAGCGAATGTTTTTTCATATTAGTAATTCACTTGAGTTTCATTCCTTGTTAAAATGATACTGTTTGCTAAATATATATTAAGACATTCCTGGTTGTTTATCTGCACAAAAAAAGTCACACCAGTCATCCATTTGCAAAATATTCAAACCAGCCATACGAAAATGAAATTCCATGTAACTAAAGCTATTGCTACTAGTTTTGTAAAAAATGTATTTTTCCACTCTATCTTCCCCAATTAGGCAATGCATTATTTATCTCTTTTTGCAATTTCCTCACTTTACTTAGTTAGGTATGGGTGTTTCTGAGATAGTGTTTTAATTTATTTCTATACTATGGTTATTAATGATAATTTGACCCACATAAAATGCTGGTCAATTCAAATTTCATCTGGCAAGAGGAGGAGTGGGTTTTCCAGATTTGTGATTCTCTAACACTCTCAAAAGAGTGTTTGCTCCTTGAAAATTTCTGTTCCATCTACCTATTGTAGTATTTTCCTTTAACTTGAATTCAGTGAGAAAATCTGCTGTAAACTCTACTTTTCATGCTGAGCTGGTCCGTCAGTGAAATAATTTTAACTGACTCGGCAACTTGATTTGTCTTTTCATGGCTTCACATCTGAGATCCTCATGCAAGGGAGAAAGTGAAGTCTAGAACATGCTTGTGACATTCCAGAATGAGCAAAATGACCTGAGTGGAGAAAAATGGATGTAATCATGACCAGTGTGTATCAGTCACTCTCTTTCTGGCTTGTGGACGACTGTCTTCTTGCTGTGCTTTCACATGGTCTCTTTGTGAGCTTAAGTATCCCTTTCTCTTCTTCTAAGGGCATCAGTCTCGTAGGATTTAGACCCCACTCTTATTACCTCATTTAACCTTAATTACCTCCCTAAAGACCTTATCTTGGAATATAGTCACATTGGGGGCTAGGACTTCAACATTGAATTTCAGGGGAACATAATTCAGTCTATAACACAGTGCAAATAAATACATATGGAGCACTTACTATGTGAAAAACAATCATTTAGAGACAACCCATTTTACAGATGGAGAAACTGAGGTCCAAGAGGTGAAGTGTCTTAACCAAGGTCGCAGATAATAAGGAACAGAGTTGGGATTCAAACCCAGGCAGTCTGGCTTCAGAGTCCACATCCTTGTATGTGAGCTATTCAGCTTCTAAAGCAGCAGTCAGATATTTAGAGCTTTTCCTTGCTAAGTTTCCTTAGGATCTGGTCTTTGAGACTTCTTCTGGCTTTTTGGGACATAATATAAAATTGGTTTCCAGCTTCTTTTTTCCTTAGAAATTTACTCTACCTATTGCAACAGTTGAGGACAGACTCTAGAGCCTGAGTTTTGGAGTTCAGAAATACCTTTTCCTGGAAAATAGGGCTAATAGAATCAGCTACCTAGTTGGGATGTTATGCTAATAAAATGAGAGAGCACATAAAAAGGGCTTAGACACAGGCCTGGCACGCACACAATAAGTGAGTGATGATGAAAGACAGGGCAGTAAAGGAAGAATGATCTTGGCAAAAGTGTTATTTTCCCAGCCCGCTTCCTGCTTAGCAAGAGGTAAGGAAAGTCCTGCCTTGTGCTGTGGTACAAATCTTACATGCCTGCGAACTAGTGGTCACACAGATTTCTTCACGGAATTCATATGTTCTGGCAAACTTGTCAGACAAGTGAATTTTTTTCCCAACTTTTGTTCCTTTAATGACTTAGAGGATGTCAGGGATTACTTTTGTTTGTTTTTGGCTTATAGATTATCAGGTTCCTGTTAAGTCAGAAGAGCCTCGTGAGTTTTCTGCTTGAAGGACTACCTAGATTTTCTGGTATAAGAATAGTACGCAGAATAGCACTTGCCCAGTGCAGAGAAATGGCCCGTAAACATTCGTGTGGTGTGTTAAATGCCAGGGATGAGAGCACTGCTTTTACTTTGGAGCATTGGAAGCCATCAATAAGAAGACAAATCATTTGTATTGGGTCCTGAAGGTTGAGGTGATTAGCAAGTTCAGTGTTTGCTAGGTACAATTCATCCTTCATTGTCTAGTGGAGTAAATACACGACTTGGTCCGTCAAGGAACCAAACCACCAAGGCTAACATTGCTTCTGGGGCAGTTGTTTCTGTTTTAGGCAACTGATTTATAAATATAACTTTGATACCTAACCCATTTACAAGTCAATATGATTATTTTTATAGCTACTTATATATTGCATGCCCTTCATTGACAAAGATGAGTTTGCTGGTCAAGTTAACATTGAGATGTTTCAGCGGTGATTTAACGTCTAATTTATCTTACTCCATTAGCATTATTGTTCAATGTCTACTTTGACTCATAACATGCGTTTTCAAGACTTGGGTTAAGGGTTCAGCTTGTGGCCATGAAAAAGATCCAAACTATATGTGCTTACATGAAAATCAAACTCCTAACTTTATTCTAACAAATAAAACACTTAGATACATTGACAATAAAACTAAGAATCAATAGTGGTAGGTAATGTCTAAAAATATATCACAAAACAGATACACTGAAGGGGTATGTATCAAACTCTGAAAGTGTGATCATGTTTTACCTACTGACTATACCAAAAAAAATCTCTAAATCCGTAATCAGTTTTTAACTAGTACATTTCCATTAATCGATAATGGTTCTTTTATATCTTCTAGCACTTTAAAAAAATCATTTGAACTTTCCTCTCACCTATCTATTTCCCTAGGAACTGTCTAAATGCTTCTGTTCCCCGCGTGAACTGGAGTCTCTTCATGTCTCCAACATACTTTTGCTCCAGCCTCTTCCTTGAACTCTAGATTCCCACCATGTGGAATTGGGGGGCAGCTCCTAAGAGGGGCCCAGCTCTCCTCCCTCTGTTCTTTGCCATCTTTACTTCTCTGTTCCCAGCTGGGCGACTCCTCCACTTTCTGAACTCAGCTTAGAATTCAGTCTCCTTGGCCTTCCTTCCTTGGCATGACACTTGAGAGCTAGCTAGATAGACATGCCGGCTATGACCTACTAAACCTGCAGAAATACTTGCCCTTCTCGGAACCCTTATCAGAAAGAATTGTATGTATAAGTCCCTTATCTAGATCATTAGACTGTTTTTTATCCATTATTTTATCCCAGTCACTTTAGCCCAGTGCCTGACCTGTAAGAGGCACTCCAGAAACATGTTTGTGCATGTGTTGAACACATTAGTAGGTTTTATTTTTTACTTCTTCTCTCTGCCAGCTATTTTAGTGATTAAACTGATTGCCAGAGTCTTCATAGGCTACCATTAATACATAAAAATGTATAGACATGTGGAACCAACAAATGGCTACTTTAAATTTTGGGCATCCCATAAATCATATGGTTATCCAGGGGACAATAGAACCTGGCATGTGGTATATGGTGACAGGCATAGCCTGATTCTTTGGGATTTTATATTAAGGATATTTAAGATGTATCTTTTACATATACTTAATTTTCTACTCCTTGAATTCCTTGATTTTTAGATTCTGCTGGAGTCTGTAAAATGAGTCCCAGTCAAATAAAGAATGGTTTTCTTGTGCTAAGCTTTGAATGTGACTTCTGTTTGTTTGCTTTGGGTTCTTTCTGTGAATTACTGGAGTCCCTCGCTCAAGTGACCTGCATGCATTTCAGATACCACACAGTGGCCTGAATTTACTTTCATCTCCTTAGATGGCAATAAGCTTAACATTGGAAAAATTACTGCATTGCAAGGTACCAGAAGGGGTCACCGGAACTTTGGCTAGTAAGTTTTTTTGTCTTGTCTGTTTTCCCTTGTCTGTGTTACTCTGGGCTTCACGGTGATTTTTCTTTTTATAACTTTAAAAACACACACACACACACATTGATTTTCTATAGTGAGAAATAACAAAACACGACATCTAAAACAAGAGTTATTTCAGAGATGGTACATGACAGTCCCACCAATGCAATGAGAAACTATATTCATCATGATATAGATGCTCTGAGGATCAAATACTGTGGAAATTACAAACATTTTGCTCCCGTTCTCAATGTAATGAAGACAAAAAACATCAATAAAACTAAACACCGTTTTCCAGCCATGCACTCTGGAATGATTGTGACTTAGAGAACTACTTAGCTCTCTGGGCACATAGGATGTCAATGTTTTGTGTCTTTAGAGTCTAGATCAACTAAACATACTGATGTTTTTGTTGTTAATATAGCTTTTTGCCTCATTTTATCAAATTGGGAAAGGGAAAGCCTAGGAGTTACTTACATGTCCTCTTGAATCCTTATGACATGCCATTGAGGAACACCACTCAACTCGGGGTGCCATGGGTCCTCATCTATAAGATAAGGGATGGCTTCACCTGGACATGTTTGGTTGGTGTCTCAGAGTTCACCCATGAAAGTACCTGATATTCTATTTTTCTCTGCATTCTACCTCTCCCCTCTTGGAGACTTTGTCAACTCTTGTACATCTTTTGTGTGTTAGGGAGAAAATCTCCCTAAACACCATCAGGTGTCGAGGCAGGGCCATGTTGAGGAGGTGCAGCCCCAGACCAGTTGTGAAATTGTATTTGGGAAGTGTATAGTCTCAGCACCACTGCCATGGAAGGGGGCCATTCTGGAAGGCAGACTGAAACACAGAGTTTTATCTAGTTATACTTAATTACCTGTTAGTAAATAGGATTTCTGGAGAGTAGGTATGATACTAGCAGGAATAGGCCTTTTTTCCATGACCACATGAATGATGGAGTTTTGCAGTGTTCTCATTTTAGTATAGTCAACTTATGTTCAGGTATCAGAAGCTTGGATCCTCAATATATTCTTATTTGGTGGAAACTAATGAGCTTCTACTGCTTTCCCAGGAGAAGGTACATATTCAAATTATCAGAGGAAAAAAGCTTTGGGGAGGTCCTAAACACCAGCTTTATGGATGGGTTGAATATATGGACAATGGTGTTCTCTGTTCTCTCACTCCCTCCAGTAAACCTTGGTGCAATATGCCCTCCTCCAGTTCTCTATCTTGACAGAGTATGGCTGTTGAAGTGCACTTGTCCATTGATCCTGCTAGACTAAGCTCCAAGTGGCATCGTGATTATCATCTCTGTACTTTCATGCAGTACTTAGTCTATAGTCTATGTTTAATCCATAGTTTGTGGATATATTTGCTTTTATAATGACTCCTGAATGATTTGTGCATCAAGCTAGCTATCTTTTATAATGGTTGTGCTTATGAGAATCTCATGTGTCTGGCTAAATATCCACTTGCATTTTATGAGGTATACGGGGACAGAAGAATATGTATAGATGAGTAGATGCTGTTACATTGGAAAGACCAACACCCTAACCAGGAGAGGTGGCTGAGAGGCTAACACTTACCTCCAGCCTGACATCCTACTTAAGCAGAACCTTCTCCCTTTACATATTCTCCCTTTACAGCTCTGCATTGTCACTTTATAGGGACTGTCGAAGCCCCTTGCTATAGACAGGAATAGAGCCCACATTGCACAAATATAGTAAGAGTATTATCTACCATGGATAATTTTGTCATTCACATAGTGGAATCCCAATCAGATACAAATTCTTCTGAAGATGTAAGCCATCCAGGTGCAGATGATCTTTTCTCATGTCTTATAAAATATTTTAGGTCAAATATATTTAACAGTCTTTGGATGCCCTATCAATTCTGATAGTAAGATTTCTTTAAGAAAGAAAAACATGTGAACTCCCAGCAAGGCACCCAGTTTCAGATTTTCCACTAATTAATATACAATTCAGAACAAACCAGTTAAAGGTACTGGGCACTGGCTTTGTTATCACAAAACATTGAGGTAAGATGGTTGTAAAAGTAGATAGGAGAGGGCAAGATACATAAATTATGATGTGGGTTAGAGTAATAGCAGAATGATTGTGATCATAATATCCTTGGGAGCATTTTGTAAAGTATTTATATATATATTATGTATTGTATTGTCCAGTGTGATGCATGTTAGGCATTTCTCCTACTGCTCTAGCTCATGAATTAAAATATAAATTTTTAGAACTTTAGACATATTCATCATACATTCACTTACATTTTTATCACTTGGTTCTGTTAAGCAATTGTCATGTTCTATTATTAAATGAAATCTATGTTTTGAGTTGGTACAATGATTTTATTGGGATAAAATATTAATATTTGAATTCAATTTTTAAAGATATTGTAACAAATATGGCAGCCACAATGTTGCAAAAATTGGAAGATATTTCGGGGGGCACATGGCAACACAGAGTATCTGGTCCATTATAAGGGGAGTAAGGGCCAGTTAGAAGCCCAAACTTCACCTACATGCAGCCTACTTGTATAGTAAATCCTCACTTGTACCCACATCTCTATAATAAAATGCTAGATTTTTAAAAATATTTTGAATCCCTTAGAAGTAGTAGAGGACTTGAGTCACATACATAAAACAACTATGTAACTCAGAAAAGTGACGTCATGAAGGTTTGACTTTAATTCTGCCATGAAGCAGGAACTCCTAGGAAAGCTATCAAACTGAAATTAAGTGTTTAAACTTTAGATAAAATACTCTCCTAAATCTAGTCTATTTATTCTTGGAAATTTTAGGTGTGTTACATTATTACTGTCAATATTAGCTTTAGTGTTCCATGTCATTACACTGTTATTTCACTAACCTTGTCTACATGGCGAGAACTTGTGGTCTCCTGTCCTTTACATATATTCTCTAACTTGGTGAAGGTGAATTGTTTACTGATATTTTTGAAAAATAAAGAGTTCGTGGAACAATTTAGACCTCTTGAGTTATGTCTTTCTACCATCTCAGTATCTCAGGTTGTTTTGATTAAAAACAAGATGGTCATGGTGCTATTCAGGAACTTTCCTTATAGTCCGGGAGGCCCTGGAGTTCTGCCTTATCTGTTTCATCAAGAGGGTTTGTTTTAATGTCTCTTCAATGGAAGTTACTTAAATCATAGCTCTGTTTTTGACAAACCAGCAAAATCTTTGAATCATTAAATAACTCCACATATTGGGAATTATTTCATTTGCAGTCAAGGTTCAGAAAAGAGATTAGGACCTTGTGTATTATAAGAAGTCCTCTGGGTACTGGTGTTTACATTCTGGTATCAGTGACTGAATGACTTTTCCAACGTAGAATTGACACCACCTACTCCCAAAGCATCCTGTAAGCATCTGCCAATTGAGATCTTCTGTAGAGGACGCATCCTTTGAGATACCCAGTCGCTATAGCAGAGAACAAAGTGGTCTTGAGGTGGTTTTTTAATTTCTCAGTGTTTGTCAGTATCCTGAAGGTTCTAGAAAATGAAAGATTGTCCTTAACCTTTATGACTTAAGTTTAGAGTAGGAAAGAAAATGCTCTTTATCTCTATCTTACAATTGGAGCAAGCTCAAGACTTGTTTTTTTGTTTGTTTGTTTTAAAGCCATTGATTGTTTCTGTGAAGTTGTAGACACTGGCATACCACAACAAGCAAACTTCTCATTTGCCTTTTTGTCAGGGTGAAAATTTTAGAAATCCACTCTTGATTTAAATTTAGGTCTCATTTTCTTTTCTTTTTTCTTTTTTTTTTTTTTAGGTGGAGTCTCACTCCATTGCCCAGGCTGGAGAGCACTCATGATCACCCCAGCGTCGACCTGCTGGGCTCTGGCAATCCTTCTGCCTCAGCCTTCCAAGTAGCCAGAACTACAGGTGCATGCTACCACTCCCAGCTAATTTTTTATTTATTGTAGAGAAGAGGTCTCACCAAGTTGCCGGGGCAGGTCACAAATCCGCGGGCTCAGGCAATCCACTTGCCTCGGCCACCCAAAGTGCTGGGATTATAGGCTGAGCCACCGAGCCCGGCCGAGATCTCATTTTCTATAGCATTGTGTCATAATATTCTCTCTAGTGTTGTCTCCTATTTAGAGTGCCCTTCCCATCTTATGTGCTTACCCCCTCACCAGATTTATGTACTTCCCTCTCGTGTTTATACTGAAAAGAAGGCTGCCATTCATAATAACAACTCTGTTACAGTGGTAAGGAAACACTGGTTGTTTACAGAATGAATTTCCAAATTATGTCTCACTTTTTACTTTGCTCTCTAAAAGAAGAATTTTGTAAGCCAGGCATGGTGGCCAAACCTGTAATCCCAGCACTTTGGGAGGCTGAGGCGAGAGGATTGCCTGAGCCCAGGGGTTCGAGACCAGCCTGGGCAACTTGGTGAGACTTCATCTCTACAATATATTAAAAAAAAAAAATTAGTCGGGCATGGTAGTGCATGCCTGTAGTTCCAGCAACTTGGAAGGCTGAGGCGGAAGGATCTTCCGAGCCCAGTGGGTCCATACTGGGTGGCCATGAATGTGCCACTGCACTCCAGCCTGGGTGACAGAATGAGACTCTAACTCAAAAAAACCAAAAAGGATTTTGTAGAATCAGAAAATTTTAGGAGTGAATGAGTCTTGGAAGTGGTTTTGGCTGACTTTGCTATTGAAAGAAGTTAGACTTAGTTTCAGTGGCTCACCTGAGTTTAGTAGGTTCTTGGCAGTGGTAACTATAGATTCCAGGTTTCTGATTACTTTTCACTAATTTTTTCTTTTTGAATTGCCCCAGTCTTTTAAAATAAAGACTGTACCAGTAGTCAGATTCCAAGAGGGTCAGATCCATTATTCCATTAACCTTGTCTGCATCCCTGTTATTACATCTCTATTATTGCATTATAGAAAATAGAAGTGCTTAATTATGATCCCAACGTGGTCTTCACTATTTCAATGCCTATTTATTTATTAATCCACATCACTTCTGCCTTTTAGAGCTGAGAATGAGGAACTTGGTACTTGGATGCTTTTAAAATTCTTTAATGTTAATAATCGTTGGTGGTGCCTTACAGTGTCCCAAATTTATTTTTATTACATTCACTAAAATGTGTAGAGGGATATGGCTTCAGAGAGAATGCTAGACTATATCTTTTACATTCGACCAAACGTTCTTTGGAGCTCCAGCCCTTGGGACTTGATAATGAAAGTCAGAAGGGTGTTAAAAATCTAATTTAGAGAGACTCACCAATTTGGTAAATAGAAAAATTCTGAATAGTGAATCTGGTAGCAAATATACTTTTATTAGGCTTTTGATTGGTTATGGATATGTGCTGAACTTTATGGGTAAAAGCTCAAATATCAGAACATACTGTATTTCTTCTGTCTTATATATTTTTCTTAAAGTACTTAAAATATCCCTTTGAACAGCTTCACTGTTTTTGCTTGCTAAAGAATACAATAATAATGGCTTTAGACTTGAAATCTTTAAAAAAAATCATTGGAACCAGAGCTTTTGTATTTTTTTTATCAAGTTCCATGTTGACCAAAGAGCAATAATAATGTACACTTTATTTTCATAGTGCTATAATGTAGAGAAAACCAGATCAACCCCGGAGAGGGCCGATTTTCTTTTTCCTTTTACTTTTTTTTTTATAGCTAGAGAAACTGAAGAAGAAAAAAGCTTGGAATTCAGGACTTCCCAACATTCTGTGTCCACCACTGTCCATTCCTCTGCTTCTGACACCATTGCCTACACTCGAAATCCCCTCTCCAAATATATGCACTGATAATATTGTACCTCAGTTGTAAACTTAGTCCTGTGAAGTAGTCCTAGATTTTCTTAAGCAGTCAATTAGAAATGTCTGTGGTTTCTGACGCAGGGAGTTTACGACCTAGTGTGTTTCACCTAATTTCAATTCTTTCTGATATCTTGTGCACAGATTGCTTGATTACCTACCACACTCTCTTAATCTCGCTTACTGAACATAATATGGTTTTACATATTTTTATATTTCTGTTCATCACCAGAATCTTTTTTTTTTTTTTTTTTTTGGAACCAGAGTCTTATTCTGTATCCTAGACTGAAGCGCAGTAGCACGATCATGGTTCACTGCAGCCTTGTCCTTCTGAGCTCAGGCAATCCTTCTGCCTCAGCCTCCCAAGTAGTTGGGACTACAGGCACATACCACCACACTGGGTTAATTTTTTTTGTAGAGATGGGAGTCTCACTGTGTTGCCAGGCTGGTCTTGAACTCCTGGGCTCAAGCCATCCTCCCACTTCAGCCTCCCAAAAATGCTAGGATCACAGGTGTGTGCCAGCCCATCATCAGAATCTTTTAGCACTTTGCTGACAGCTGCTGGCAAGCAGAATCATGTGTTCTTTGAGAATCCTTTTGGCTGCTTTTGAATTTCCCTGATTATCATGAACATAAATAAGGAAAGAGAAGGAAGACCAGCTTCTGTTTAACCCGAGGAGATCAAAAGAAGTGCCCAGTAATAGTACAGACTGGTTTTGACAGTGACTTGTATTTGCAAAATATATGAGACTTGCTCTATTCTACTTTTTCTTTTTCATTTTTGCTCTTTCATGGAAACAAAGTTTTCATTTCATCCAGAATGTTTCATTTATATTTTAAAGGACTCTTTCCTAGTTCTTTGTCATGGGAATGGCCTGTCTGCTCTCCAGTACCTAATTTGACTTTTAAAGATTCCTGACTTTTCTTGAAAATGAACAGACTCTTGAATCATGCGTTTCAGTTTTTATTCAGAGCTGATACAAATGTATATACTTCTAGAATTATAAATCTGAAAGGTTGCCCTCTAAGTGAGAGTATTCCCAATCAGTTCTTTTTTCAGTATTATCACTTATCATTGACCTCTTAGTATAAATTCCTCCTGTTTGCTTTTTATAATTACACATGGCAAAATAAATTTCAGGCCAGGCACAGCGGCTTGTACCTGTAATCCCAGCACTTTGGGAGGCTGAGGCAAGAGGATCACTTGAGCCCAGGAGTTCAAGACCAGCCTAGGCAACATAGCAAAATCTTGTCTCTACAAAAAAATAAAAAAATTGGCAGGGCGTTGTGGCATATGCCTGTAGTCCCAGCTACTTGGGAGACTGAAGTGGGAAGATCATTTGCACCCAGGAGGTAGAGGCTGCAGTGAGCTGTGATCATGCCTCTACAGTGTGGACAACAGAGGGAGATTCCAACTCAAAATAAATAAATAAATAATAAATTCCAGAGACTTAATTTTTTTACATTTACTGAATACACTCATTTCAAGGGATGTTTGCATGCAGTGTTATTAATTATAACTTCTAGCCGGGCTCGGTGGCTCAGCCTGTAATCCCGCACCTTGGGAGGCTGAGGTGAGTGGATTGCCTGAGCCCGTGGGTTCGAGACCCGCCTGGGCAGGCGAAACCTCATCTCTACAATAAATCAAAAAAATTGGCCGGGTGTGGTAGCGCGTGCCTGTAGTTCCGTCTACTCGGAAGGCTGAGGCTGAAGGATCGCCGGAACCCAGCAGGTCGAGGCTGCGGTGGCCGGGAGCGGCCTCTGCACTCCAGTCTGGGTGACTGAGTGAGACTCCAACTAAAAATAAAAAATAAAAAATAACTTCTTTCCTGGCACTTTACTATAGGACCTTGGAGATTGCCCTGGATTTGTGAAATTCTA
>CAUYQG010240134.1:0-11090 GCA_963574415.1 Tarsius wallacei | reverse complement strand
TTCCTGAATAATGTCCTCTAGAGCAAACAGACCCAGTTCAGAAACACATGTTGCAGTTCGTTATTTCTCTTTAATCCCCTTTAATCTGGTCTTTCCTTTATGACCTTGACTTTTCAAGAGTCAGTTATTTTGTAGACGTTCCCTCAGACTGAGTTTGTCGGATGACTTCCCATGAATAGGTTCAGGCCATGCATCTTTGTAGCAGGGATATCACAGAAGGGCTGCTGTGTGCTTCTCACTGAGTCCTCTCCAGTGGGACACACTTTGATGTGTCTTATTACTGATGATGTTCTCTTGATCATTTGATTAGGGAGATACCTGCCACACTTCTCTGTGAAGTTTCACTTTTTCCTTTTGCAATTAATGAGTACTTTATGGGAAGGAATTTTGAAGCTCTGTAAATGTCCTTTGCCTCATCGAATGTCCAACACAATCATGTATTTATATCAGTATGGCCTCATAGTTTCCTGTTTTGTTCAGTGGATTACAATCCATTACTATCATTATTTTGATGCTCAAATTGTTCCCAATTTGAGCTGGTATCTGGGTTTTTTGACATGTTCCATCATTCTTTGAGCACTTTCTTACTTTTAGGCTTACAAGATATTACAGACTCATTTTGTATTTGCCTTAGTATGGGACTTGACCATCTCTCTCGTGGCCAATGGTGTTTAGAAAGCAAGATCTGGGTGCTAAGTGTGCTCATTGCTATTGAGGTATTGCTGTTACCAGACTCGCTCAGAGGGCAACATGCACAACACACACACATTTGGACACTTAAATATTTATATGTACCTTTTTTATTTCCATTCACATTTAAGAATGAGCCAATAAAAAACACTTGGCACCAGGTGCAATGGCTCACACCTGTAATCCCAACACTTTGGGAGACTGAGGCAGGAGGACTGCTTGAGCCCAGAAGTTCAAGACTAGCCGGGGCAACAGTGCAACCTCATCTCTACAAAAAAATTTAAAAATTAGCCAGATGTGGTGGCACATGTCTGTAATCCCAGCTACTCAGGATGATGAGGTAGAAGGTTCAGGAGGTTGAGGCTGCTGTGAGCTATGATTATTGTGATCATGCTACTGCATTCCAGCCTGCGTGACAGAGTGAGACTCTGACTCAAGAAAAAAAAACAAAACAACAACAAACAAAAAATACATGGAGGCCCAATGTGTAAGGATGAGGCTTTTCAACCAATCAACCTCACCATGACAAAGATTCCCCCCCCCCTTATGCCTCCCTGGCACCCTCATATCACAAAACACCCTACAATAAAGCCTCCCTGGGTCACAAGTGACATCTGGCCATGAAGAAAATTGTGATCAAGGAGAAATCCTTGACAGCTTTCTCAAGCTACTAATCTGCTTTTGCATAAGTGTTCTGTATAAAGGTTTATAAAAGAGCATCTATAATGTCATAGACTTGAGAAGGCTGAGGAGTTGCACCCTTGTGCAGGACTTCTTCATTTCTTCCTCCTACAAGCAGATTTTAGAAAATGTGAATCTTAATCCAAAATTTGAGTCTCTATCTTAAAAAGAACCATAAGATATAGACATGTGTGTATGTGTCTGTATACATAGATGTGACTTCTAGTTGTCTGCAAAAAGGACCTAGAGTCTATTAATAAGAGCACACTTAGAGCCAATGCTAGTTTTTATATATCATTTTCTAGTAAAAGCAATGAGGGCTCCTTGGAAAAATGACTCATTTCAGGATAGGTTAGAAAAGGTACAGGATGAACATGGAATATCTTATGACACAGAAAGTATTCTCAAAAGGATAGGGACGTCTTTAAAGAATGTAAACACCTACTTTAAAAAGCATTCACTGGTCAAATCTGGGGTAATTTGAGCAACAAAATAAGTAATGAGGATAGTGGGATATAACCCATAGAATGAAATAAGTATCCATGAGTCCATGCTGATCTTAAAAATAAATAAATAAAGGAAGAGAAGAAATCTCTTACTATAGAATTTCAGTTCAAAATATGAGAGGAGGCCAGGCGTAGTGGCTCATGCCTATAATCCCAGTGCTTTGGGAGATTGTGGCAGGAGGATTGCTTGAGGCCTAGGGCTCAAGAGAAACCTGAGCAACATAATAAGACTCCATCTGTACAAAAATTTTTTTTAAATTAACAAGGCATGGTGGTGAGTACCTGTAGTCTCAGTTACTCAGGAGGTGGAGGCAAGAGGATCCCTTAAGCTCGGTGAGTAGAGGCTACAGTGAGCCAAGATTTCAGCCTAGGTGATAGAGCAAGGCCCTGTCTCTAAAATAAGTAAGTAAGTAAGTAAACAAATAAATAAAATGTAAAATATGGAAGGAATGATGGAGAAAAAGAAAGTCACACTTGGCAATCACCATAGCAGTAGTCGTTGCAGGCAAGAAGTATCAATGCATGCTAAAATTGGTGGATCAAAAGTTGCTCAGAAACAAAATATTTTGCTCCTCACAATATAGCTATTAATTACAAAAGTAACATTAGAGTGGAGAGGCCTGGCAGACCCTGATTTAACCAAGTGACCAAAGTTACATCACCGGTAATGAGATTTATGGACACCCTGTGGTTTCTGACATGGCACACTGAGAAAAAAAATTGTCCAAGGCAATGACCAGTGCTCTTTAAAAGTATCAAAGTTATTCAAGATGAAGAAATCACAAGGATCTGTCCTAAATTGGAGGAGATTAAGGAGACATAACAACTAAGTGCAGCATGTGGTCCTGGATTAAGTCCAGGACCAGAGAAGGAAATTCATGAAGTTTGAGTAAGGACTATAAGTTAATTAATAGTATGGTACCAATGTCAATTTCCCAATGTTGAGAATTTTGCCATAACTATGTAAAACATTAACATTTGGGGAAGCTGGGGAAAAGACATATGGTAACTCTATGTACTATATATGCAACTTTTTTGGTAAGTCAATTTTTTTTAAATGATAAACTTTTAAAAATTTTTAACTAAATAATTAAACCAGGGTTGTGCCTTCCTGTTACACAGCCCTGAAATGTCATCTTAGGTAAGTCTTTCTCTGGTGTTCGTTTTTTCCAAAGCATCTTTCTGTCAGCCTTCTGGAAGGGAATGGAGGAAGGGTATTGGGGTTTCACTGTTGACTTAGCATGTTCATGTTTACGCATTCTCTCATTTTTATGTAATGCTTTTTACCCTTTATTGAGCCTTGTGTCTCCAGGCCTGAAAACTTTTTGGCCCTGTTTCTCCAAGGAACATGTCTCTTGTTTCCTGTAGTAAGTAGAGGAAGGCTGATCATCCAGTGGCATGGGGCAGGAGGAAGGACAGGGCTTGGGTGTAAATGATGCTTCTCATGAAGACTTTTGCCAGTTAGGTTGTTGTCAGCGTCACTCATCCTCCCCTTCAGAGGTACCTGGTGCTGACCCAGAGGCTTTTCAGGACTGTGTGGTACAAGTCAGCTTGCCCCTCATTGGCCATGGCCCTGAAGGCAGGTGAGTTTCAATTTTCTCTGACAAGTCATCACTCACTCATTCACTTTCTACCATTTTGCTTTCTGTTGTCTCCCTTCCTATTGTCTTTGTCCATATGGTTGATTCCTTTCAATTAACTGTCATTTTAGAGGCATTTCAGTGGAAAGCAAATATAAATACATTTAACTTCCAGGCTTTACTGCAAGCCCTCAAAATATTTTTTACCATTCTTCTGAGTAAGTCCATCTGATCCTCATGCAAAATGGATTTGGGCTGAAGCTGAAACATTCAGAATTTCCGAGAAGATACAAAGATAAGGTACCTCTCTTGGACCCTGGAAACTCTGAGACTTCAGTATTTACAAAGGCCCCACACTCATGTGATATGGACCAACGTGTTTTCATTTCAGAAAATAGTGTCCATAAAATATCAGGCAATAGGCCTCAAGGTGTGTTGTAGATGTCATTCTCTTCTGGGGACTTGGTATGCACAGTGTCACCTAAGGCTTGAGATGCAGCCACTCTGGGAATAGAAAGGGAAGAGGAAAAATAACACAGCTACGAACAGGCATTTTGTAGCTAAGCCCTCTGGGTTCCAATTCCCCCTCAGTCAATTGCTTGCTACATATCCCTGAGTAAGTTATTTATCCCTTAATGTTTCCAAGTTAGTCACATATATAATGGATATAGTAATACTCACCCCATCGGTTCATTGTGAGGATTAAATAATGCAGTGTATATAAAATATAAAGGGCACCTAATTTTATTACTATAGCCTATTAAAATGGTTTATTTACTGGACCTTCCAAGGATGACAGAAGTAAATAGTAGGGGGGAAAAAGAGTCTTGTGTGTGTCCAAGAGGTGAACTATGATTATCATGTCATTTAGAACTGAGCTGGAAAGTACGGAGCCTACACTGCACTCCCCTGATGCTCTGATTTGGTTTTGGCTTCTGAGTCATTCAAGAGTCAGGGGAGTCCCCTTCCTCCCTCTATGCTCTTCCCTGTAGGTGAAACTGCAGGCTCCATAAGCCAACCAGAGATCCTTCAGGTGAGGCTTCTTGCCCAGAAGATCCATTTTTGTTCTCCTTTGGAGTCTGTTCAGCAAATAATTCCTGCCTCATTCCTATGGAGGTTATAACCCAAGCGCATCTTAGTGTAAAGTGCTGACTCCCAACCCAAGGCCTTCTGGTTGCTCCAGATGGGAAGCCATGCCTGAAGGAAGCAGCAGGATGTCTGGCCCAGGCAACTGCCTTTGAGCAGGGCCATTAGGTACATAGGAATGTTGTCCAGGGCCTTGGAGAGCACACCCTCTCTATCTTAGGTAGTTCGCAGAAGGAAGGGTTCATGGACCCTATCTTGCATGATTTGCTGCTGGCTGTCAAGGGTCTCCTGGATCATGCGAGGTCAGGGATTGGTGGACCCTGCTCTTGAATTTTAGTAGCTTCCCTCCAGGGGAGTTATAAGGCCATTTTAGTGCTGCCAAGAAAGTTTCTGTCACAATAAGACAGAGCAGCTGTTGTCTCCAGGACTGTTGTCCCAGAAACTTGTAACAGCACGAGTCTCAATTTTAATATTATTTTATAGAGGGCCTTGGAGGACATGTTTTCCAGCTGGCAAATACTTTTAATCATAATAGGGTGTGTGTTCACCAAGGAGCCCTTCGGAAACCCAAGGGGATGCTGACATGCCTGGAACCTTTGCCATTTCTGTAGAGAGGAAAAGAGGTGATGGTTGTTGTCTTAGGAGGCAGGAGAAGAGAGCCCAAATGGCTTCTCTCAAGAGCATATTTGGGAAATAAGATTGTTTTCACTTACATGCTGATAAATATTTTAAAACACACGTTCTTCTCTCTAACCCATGGACAAAATCTCCTAAGGGAAACTAAGATGTACTCCACGCACATGGGTGACTAGCATAAATGCATTTGTAAGTGTAGTTTTTCTATTATAAGTGAAAATGTTTAAGTCCATTACCTAGTGCTGTTTTCAGGCCAAGGAAGAAGATTTTGGTTTGAATGGATGTTGAAGTGTTTCTGTGCAGCAGGACCAAAGAGTTTGAGCTCAGGCTTTGGGGTCCAAATGTGTCTTGCCATAGTTCCTTCACTGATACCCAGTCACTGGGAAGGCACCACCAAGTAGTTGACTGCATGGGAGAAAGAACCCAACCCTCTTATTCCTGTATGAAGTTGGAGACTCAAATACAACCAGAGAAAGGATACATCGGATGACTTCATCTTCACTGACTGACTATATTATAACATCAGCCAACCCCAAGAAGAAGAGCTAAGAAGAAACCTGAGTAAATCAACGGTCTTGTGGAATTTAACATGTTATTAAATTATGTTTTATATTAAAAACCATAATTACTCAGGGTTCTCTAGAGGGAAAGAACCACTAGGATGGATGGATGTATAAAAGGGAAATTATTAGGAAGAATTGGCTCACATGATTGCAGGGTGAAATCCCATGATAGGCCATCTGCATGCTGAGCAAGGAGAAAAGCTGGCAGTATGGCTCAGTCCATCTCCAAGAGGCTTAAAACTAGGGAAGTCTTCACTGCAGCTCTCTGTCTAAGGTTGAAGGCCCGAGAGCCCCTGGGAAGACACTGGTGCAAGACCCAGGGCCCAGAGGCCAAAAAATCTGGAATCTGATGTCCAAGAACAGGAGGAGAGGAAGGAAAGCGCCTTGCCAGAGAAGTGACAGAAAAAGCAGGAGGAAACTCAGCAAGCTGCTTAGCCCCCTTCTTCCCCCTGTTTTTGTTAAAACCACCCCCCTGACTGAATGGTGCCCACCCGCATTGAGGGCGGGTCTTCCTCTTCCAGTCCACTGACTTATGTGTCAATCTCTTCCGGAAATACCCTCATAGACACACCCAGACACAGTGCTTCATCGGCCATGGCCTTCTAGGTGTCCTTCAGTCTGGTCAAGTTGACATCTAACAGTAACCATCTCACATGTAGCTTGTCATCTTTTTTTATAGAGATGAAGTCTCGCTATGTTGCCCAGGCTGGTCTCAAACTCCTGGGCTCAAGCAATCCTCTCGCCTCGGCCTCCCAAGGTGCTGGAATTATAGGTATGAGCCACTGTGCCCAGCCACCTATAAGTTTTTAAAACCAAGATCTAGGACCACTGTGAGGAAGCAGGCTTCTTGGTGTAGCCCTTAGTGGGAACATCTTTGTACAGTGTCTGAATCTTCAGCGGCAGTACACTCAGGTGTGTCCTCACTCTGAAGTGTGGAGAAGCAGTTTCCAAACTCTTAAAACACTGATTTAAAACCATGTTAACATAGGATTACTATGATGAAAGATGAGCTTTTCAGTAGTCAGATACTTGTATCCACCTACTTGGATCATTTCCCTCCCAGGGCCTTCCCTGGAGGCCAGAAGGTTCTTTGGTAAACTTATCATCAAAGGAAAGATTGCCTAGTCTCATGGGATCATCTATGGCAAGACTGGAAGACTTGTCCCACTTCCACTGGAAAACACACTTTTCCAGCAACCAGAAGCCATGAATTTGGTCAGACTACTGGTTAGACCTATTTTTAAAACTCTGGCCAAGAGGCCTCTATTTATCTCCTGTCTCTAGGTTCCAGGGAGAGCTTTCCATTTGAAATTGTCATTAGCATGTTACAATTTTTGCCACTGTAGCTTATCTCAATAGGCTGAGGTCCATTTGAAGTTAGTAGTTTCCTGTGAAGACACAGAAGACCTCAGGGTCCCTGAGATTGGGACACACTTCAGTCTTTTCAGTGATATGTTTGCCAAACTTCTCTGAGGGTTACAGGGGGTGAATAGCTGCCGGGGACTAATCCCATTCATTGTATATTGATTTTTGTCACTTTGTTTTCAATGCTGTCATTTCCTGACCTTGTTTCTAAATTCTGGTGCTAATTTTAGAGACTTCTCTAACTCTTCAGAAGAATTACTGTTTGTCGTGTATTTTCCAGGCCATCAGAGAAACAACTTGTTATAATTTTACTTAGTCAAGCTGCATACATGCAAAATCAAAAAGAGAAAATAAAGCACTTCCATGGCTGCCCTTCAGCTTGATTTGCAGGAGGGCAGCCTCTCAAGATTCTTCTCTCTTACTTAGTGTAGGAGCTGGAGAAATCTTCGGGATGCCTTGAAAACCAGTGTGTTATCCAGATGCACTCATGGAGAAGTCCCCCCCCCCATCCCCAGTGAATCAGGAGCTGGAGGAGATTTGACCCAGTATTTAGCCAGTGTCTGTGCAGCTTTATCTGGAGTCTCCATGACTTCTCTGAAAAACTCCTGTGGGTCTTTTCCTTGGGTACAAGTGGTCAACTCCTGAGACGGACTAGGACACGATAGTAACATTGCAGATGCAGCTAGAAACAGTTAGCTTTGCCATCTCACAAAAGAGGGGCTGACATTGTTCTAAGCGAACTAACACAGAAACAGAAAAACAAATACTGCAGGTTCCCGCTTGTAAGTGGGCTTATAAACACTGTCACACGGACACAAGATGGGAACAGCAGACACTGGGGACTCCTAAGGTGGGGAGGAGATGGAGAGGAGCTGAAAAGCTACCCATGGGGCACCATGTTCACCGGTTGGGTTTAATAGAAGTCCACACCTCACCGTCGCACAATATACCTGCACATGTATCCTTTGACTCTACAATAAAAATAAACAAAAACATGAAATTTTAAAAAATGGACTGAGGTGCACATGTTTCATCTGTGGTGTGTGTGTACTGGGGAAAATATCCAGAGCCCAGGCAAAGAAACCTAGACCTTCTTCAGCCCCTCCCCGCTTGCTCAGGGCTGTGTCTGCCTTGGATGTATTTGGGGAAATTTTTCTGTGTCCGGGAGAAAGTCCAAGAACTTTGACCTTAAACCCTATGTAAGAATTTGATCCAGGATATTGGAAAACCTTTAAGGAAAAGCTTTATTTCCAAAGCTTTTACTGCTTTTTCTGTCTTGTTAAAGGTTACAATCAAAATTCACTTTGATCCTTTTGTTCAGGGGAAAAAATCATTCCGTGGGAACTCTTTTTAGAAAAACCTTTATTTTTGAGAACAGCTGAAGATATACATGCCTCCCCTTGGCTGGGGTAGCTTGTCAGCCTCTTCTTGTTTTTGATGACCTTGGCACTTTTGAGCAGTACTGAGCAGACATTTGGCAGGATGCTTCTCTGCTAGGATTTGTCAAGTGTTTTTCTCATGATTAGACTGGGGTTATGAATTCCAAGGAAGGAGATCATGGAGATAAAGTGTCATTTCACTTCACATCACATCAAAGTGACAAAGCAACATGATTTACGATTGTGGATGTTGACCTTGATCGCTGGACTGAGGTGTCAGTTTTTCCCACTGGGAAGCTACTCTTGTTTTTTCTTCCTTTGTGCACTTTGCTCTTTGGAAGGAAGTCACTAAGTGCAGACACACACTTAAGGAGTGGGGAGTAAGACGCCTTGAGGGCAGAGTGCGGACTTAGACTATTTGGAATGCTTCGGCCTGGGAGATCCCTCTCTCCCCACCTCTTCACCATTTATTATATCAGTATGGACGCATGGGAATTTATTTTATAGTTGGATTTTAACTCAATACTACTTAATTTTTTCTCAATTTATTTCAATATTGATCATTGGGAATTCTGTCAGATGGTTCCTGGGCCCCTTTGATGTACTCCCAGCAAGGCAGTTTTTGGTTTTGTTTTGTTTTAGTACTTCCTGGTATGACAAGGTGTTCCTGTCTTATTGTGTATGTTTTTTGCCCCAGTTGGAGAAACAACCATTTCTCCAAGGAGCCCTGGTTCCTTTCATTGGAGAATAGTAATAGAAATAAAGGTCTGGGCTGTGACTAGAGGATCATTTCTCGTAGGCCCTCTCTGCTGACAGAAATGTACTATATGGGGAGGGGGGACAAAAAAAAACTGGAATTATCCCTTTTTTTTGGAGGGCAGGCCCTTTGTAGTACACTCTGAATGTGTTCCTCTGGATCAAACGGTCAACCAAAGTTTTCATTTGGAAGTTTTGAGAAGGTTATGTCACGATTTGTGGAAGAAATATCCTGAGTTGTGGCAAATAGATAACTGTTCTTCCACCATGACAATGCACTTACCCACATAGCGCTAAGTGTTCAGCAGTTTTTGACCATGAACGGTATGACACGGGTGCCCCATTCTCCCTATTCAGCTGATCTTGCCCCAAGTGACATTTTTTGTTTGTTTGTTTCCCTTCTTCAAAGGGAAATGTTTTGCTGATGTGGAAAAGGTGAAACAAAAAAAAGCATCACAATTGATGAGTTCAAAAACTGTTTTGAGCAGTGAAAAAAGCATCTCGATAGGTGTATTGCATCAAATAGAGAGGACTTTGGAGGTGACTAAAGTTTAAACATGTAAGAATCAATACACAAGTTTTAATAATTAGATTCCAGTTTGGGGGGATCTCCCTCATATGTATGTACCAACCCATGAATATACACATAGCTATAAATATTTCGATATGTAACTGTCTGTATCTGCCTTAAGCTAAACATCAGTTCTTACTGATATTCTTACTCGAATTCATTACCACATGGGTCATTCTAGCCTTCTGTCTTGCTTATCTGTCAATTCCCACTCTGATAGGGAAAAAACTGGCTCTGCAGGAACTTTTTTTTTTTTTTTTTTGAGTTGGAGTCTCACTCTGTCGCTCAGACTGGAATGCAGTGGCCGCTCCCGGCCACCGCAGCCTCAACCTGCTGAGCTCCGGCGATCCTTCCACCTCAGCCTTCCAAGTAGCTGGAACTACAGGCGTGCACTACCATGCCCGGCTAATTTTTTGATTTATTGTGGAGATGAGGTCTCGCCAAGTTGCCCAGGCGGGTCTCGAACCCACGGGCTCAGGCAATTCACTCACCTCGGCTTCCCAAAGCGTGGGATTACAGGCTGAGCCACCGAGCCCAGCTGCAGGAACTTTTTAAGGCAGATAAACCGATGCTAACATTTTGGTTTAAAAAGTTTCAGACATTTCTTTGCCTCTGCTCATGTTCTTGCCTTTCTACTAATAGTTTCTTAAATATATATGCATATGTATTTATAGATATCTATGTATTTTTTGATTTTCCCATAAATGGTACATATTCTTCTACACTACTTAGTTTTTCTGTATGTAACTACACTTCAGAAACATCTCTTCGTGTTAGTAAATTCTGATGTACTCTTTGTTTTTAAACATATGTTCTCTGCAAATTCCATATTAATGGAATCCCCCCCTCCGCCCTTTTTTTAAAAACTGAGTCAGAGTCTCAGTCTGTTGCCCAGTTGCTGGAGTGAAGTGGTAAGATCATGGCTACTGCAGCCTCGACCTCAATTACCTGCTGGGCCCAGGCTTTCCAAGTAGCTGGGACAACAAGCACGTGCCACCACACCCGGCTAATTTTTTTATTTATTGTAGAGACAAGGCCTTTCTATGTTACCTAGGCTGGTCTCCAACTCCTGGGCTCAGGCAATCCTCACGCCTCAGCCTCCCAAAGTGCTGGGATTATAGGCGTGAGCCTCTGCGTCCAGCAAAATTCCCTTATTAATGAAGGCTTTGGCTGTTCCCAGATTTGTCACTATTGCAAACAACACCACAATGCCAAATCCTTCTGCACATTATCTCTTCAAAAAATATTCCTAGAAGTGGGATTTATCCTACAGAGAT
>CAUYQG010240132.1:0-12700 GCA_963574415.1 Tarsius wallacei | reverse complement strand
CTGGGCTCCGGCGATCCTTCCGCTCAGCCTTCCAAGTAGCTGGAACTACAGGCGCGCGCTACCACGCCCGGCTGATTTTTTGATTTATTGTAGAGATGAGGTCTCGCTTGCCCAGGCGGGTCTCGAACCCGCGGGCTCAGGCAATCCATTCACCTCAGCCTCCCAAAGGCGCGGGATTACAGGCTGAGCCACCGAGCCCGGCTTGCAGATATTTTTTATTGTCATTATTTCCTAAATGATACAACATGGCGATGATGTACACAGCATTTGATATCATATTAATTAGAAGGACTTGAGAAGTAATTTAAACTATATAGGAGGCTGTGCATAGCTGATATGCAAACAATACACAGTTTTATAACAGACCCAAGCATTTGTGTATTTTGGTGTCTGTGGGAGGTTTTAGACTGAATCCTCTACTGTTATGAATGGAAAACTGTATTGAGAGCTATAAATATACATTTAAGGACACATGTGAAGACTATCAGGCCTTCTTTGCAAGTCTGGAGTTATCTCTCATCCTTTGTGGACGCAGGGCAGGTATGGCTCAGGACCAAATCAAAAGTCTATTTGATAATAATGATTACAGAGTTGTAGCAAAAATGGAATGTTGTTTTGAAAAGCTAGAGTAAAGTAATTTATGGGGGCAGAAGAGACATTTCGGCAGACGTGGATAAGACTGAGACTTTTGAATCCTTAAATTCCTCTGGTATATTCTTTTTTTTTTTTGAGTCAGAGTCTCACTCCATCGTCCAGACTGGAGTGCAGTGGCAAGCTCACAACCATCCCAGTGTCGACCTGCTGGGCTCCGGCGATCCTTGCGGCTCAGCCTTCCAAGTAGCGGGAACTATGGGTACGTGCTACCACGCCTGGCTAAATTTTTGATTTATTGTAGAGATGAGGTCTTGCCAAGTAGCCCGGGCTGTTCTTGAACCCCTGAACTCAGGCAATCCCCTCACCTCGGCCTCCCAAAGTGCTGGGATTACAGGCTTGAGCCTCTGGTACATTTTTATTGGCAGAGGAAGACCATTCTTACCACACGATTGGCCCAGTCCTCCTCAGTAGAAAAACTTTCTCAATGACTCTCACAGGGGTAGTTTTCTCAGAAGCTGATGCCAGTTCTCTTTCTGACTTAACTTCGTCAATTCTCATTTCCTCTAGGACAAGTACAAGAGTTAGATTCCAAGATAACCTACACTAGGAGGTATGAGATCTCCTTTAGGAGATGGCAAACTATACTTCAGTAATTAAAGGGCATCATCAATCAAAAACCCCAGGCAACATGTATGGGAGTTTTAAACCAAAGGGGTTGAAATATGTCTCAATCAGGTAATTTATGGATAGAAGCAGATTCACCTTGAATTTGGCATTTATTGCATTTTTTAAATAGCCTGGGAGTGGCAATAAGGTTAAATTATCAAGAACTCTCTCTCTCTCTCTCTCTCTCTGTCTTTTATTATGTAAAAAATATAAAATTTACAGTCTTAGCCATTTTTAAGTGTGTATTCAGTAGTGCTAAATATATTCACATTGTCATGGAATGGATCTCTAAAACATTGTCATCTTGCTAAACTGAAATAAGTTCTGAGTATTTTCATTTTATCCAATGATATAACTGGTTGATATCTATTATGATGATATATAAACAGACACATATATCAATTGTAATTGGTTGCTATATGGAATATATGTAATACATAAATAAAAACACAGAAAAGTGTTATCTCAGGAGCTAGACTTTCCAGGGGTAAACCCCTTCGTTCTCTGTCACTTACTACTATGGCATTGAGAACATTACAAAAGCACTCTTTGTTCCAGTTTCATCAGCTTTGAAATAGATTGCTGTCTCTTCTCACAGGGGCTTTGAAAGCATTAAATGAATTAATGAATTAATACATATAAAATCCTTTGACCCTGCCTGGAAATGCGATGTGTTCAATAAACTGAATAAAATATGACACGCTCAGCATTATAGCTCAATACATATGAGCTGTTTTCTAGTTATCTAGTATAACGAGGTACTCTAAAACCTCATAACTTAGAACAGAAACAGCCATTTTATTCTCTCCTGTATTGCCTATGGGTCAGGAGTTTGGGAAGGGCATGGCTGGATGGTTTTGGTTTGAGGAAATGAGGCTGGAACAATGAGGGCCTGGAGTAGCTGGGAGTGGACTGGGCATGACTCTTCATGAAGTTTCTGGGTTTTTCATTTTTTCTCCTGTGTGGACTATTTTGGACTTCCAGTGTTTGCTGCTTCGGGGTCATTATCTTTCATAAGTAGAGGCTCAGGATTCAAAGTGTGATTGTCCAACAGCAAGGTAGGACCTAGCCTCAGAAGGCAGGCAGAGCCTCTTCCTTTATTCTCTATTTCTTGTACCAATGCAAAAGTCCAGTCAGTTTCAAGGGGAGGGGACATAGATCTCAACTTTCAGCGGCCGTAAGGCAAATGTGTGGGTTAGAATATATTACTGAGACCACCTTTAGAAAACACAAACCACTAACAGTTATTATTATCTAGTGGCTTCTTGACACTGTCAAATCCCCCAAGGGGATATATACCAATAGTTGGAGAAACATAGTGCTAAGTATATTTCGCTTATAAAATGGAATGAAAAGTATCTGTATCAACCAGGCCATTGCCTGATGCAATGGAATTCTCTCATAAAGGCAGATGTTCAGTGTTGTTGGTTGAAAGAAGAAACATATGCTGTTGATACCAGATACAAAGATATCCTCCATTACATTTTATTAATGAAATGAAAAGGTTCAATTTGAACTGTTGTCTAAGGAGAGAACCCTCCAGTCTTAAGGTGGTGTGCTCTGAGAACACCTTAAAGTATTGCTTTTATCTCTAGGCTTTACAAAGAAGAAGGACTCATGTTTTCTTATGGAAGTAAAGAACTCCAAACTATCCATCTCTAAAGATGCTGTGCATTCAAGAAATCTGGCAGTTTTGATCCATAAAGTTTTTCTGTAGGGTTATTAGCATTTTAAGTGGACTCAGGAATCTGAGAATTGAAGGATATCTACGGATAAAAGTTTCCATATATTTTCATGTCTGTCTATCTCACCCTCCCCTCTCCAAGCTTGGGACAGTATTACCACTTTGAGGCAGTAAAACTTTATTCATGCCTTCATAATAAATCTTTGTTACCAATAAGTTGTCAATGGCATGACCATCAAAGCTTTATTCCTCTATCTTTTTAAAAAAAATTTAAGGATTTGGGGTACAATTCAGGGTTAGGTATACAAATGTTCGTTATGCAGGTACCCTTGTTGATGAGGTGGGCCCCACCTTTTTTTCTTAATTGAAGACTATTGGGAAATAGCTGAAACATAAGCATAAAAAATAAGTATTTATGCAATAAAAACACCTCAGAATCAGAGATAAGAAACTGCTTTGTAGGAAAGATAGTTCTGCATTTCAGAAACTCTTGTTGTTAGGTAGTACACTTACGTCAAAGGAAGGAAGTAGTTGGTGGCACATTCTTGACCCTAGAAGACAGAGTCTTCTAAATGTAGACTTGGCAAAAAGAAAGCACATGTGTGAAAAATAATGGCCCTTGATATAGTCTCTTATAGCACATTTGTTCCTTCAAAAATGAATTCTATGGGTTGTAAAATAACATGTACAATCTGATTCCAATGATATTCAAATACAGAAACCCACAGATACACAGAATTGTATATAGAAACCTAGATAAATAAAACACAACCAAACTAAAATGTATAGGGGAGTGACTTGGAGTCGTGAAGGAAGTGTGAAAAGGAAATATTCACTTTTCACTCCTGTACGATTTGACCTTTACTTTAGAAAAAAATACCATTTGCATTGTGTGTGTGTGTGTAGAAATCAGGGCAAATTGGTTACTAGGCAAAGATCCTTATTTGGCATTTACTCTACAGGCAATTACATTGATATTTTAAAAGGGTAAAGTTATATAATTATATTTTGAACTTTCAAAGCTAAAAACACAATGGAGGAACTATCACTTCTCTGGCTGCCTCTTACCTAAACTACTTACTTTTTTGTTGAACACCCCAATGTATTAGTCACCATTTACTGTGTGACAACTATTCTCCCCCCCCAAAAAAAACCTCCTCAACAATAACAACTTAATTGTTTAAAATAACAATCGTGATTCTGTGGTTGATCGGACAGTTCTTCTGCTCTCTTTGTCCACATGGTATTGCATCCTCCAGGGGGCTTCCTCACAGCGTGGACACCGGATTCCATGAAACTGAAATTAAGAGCTGTCTGGGATCTTAAGAAAGAGGCTTAGAACTGGCACAAGGACCCTTCTAAGACATTCTATTGGTCAAAACAGGTCACATGTCCATGCAGTTTCAAGGAGAGGCGGAAACAAGCTACTTCTTGAGGAGAGGAGTGGCATGTTTGAGCAGGAGTTTTTGGTGGCCATCTTTGGAACCATCTGCCACACCCTTCATATCGTTACTGCTTTGCAGGGGCAACCTTTATAATAAATCCCGTTGGTAATATTGGTGATAAAAAAATGATATGTTAGTTAAGGTAATACTAGCTGTTGTAAGGAGTTTAGAACTGAATATCAGAGGCTTCACACAATATGTTTATTTTTTGTTTTCATTAAGAGCCCAGATGTTCCAGGTCAGACAGCTCTTATTCAGTTGTTAATTGTTTCCTTTTGCCTTGCACACATTCTTCTCCAGCATGTGCTTCCATGTTTTCTGTGCCTGTAGGCAGTGATCACCAAAAGGTATGGAACATGGGGCATCACACAGGGTGGTTTTGATGGGCCAGGTGTGTAAACAATGTCCTTCATTTCTGCCTCCTTTTCACTGGCCGGAGTCCAGTCACATGACTACATCTAGCTGCAAGGGAGGCTGGGAAGTATAGTCTAGTATTTTTGTGTCCCAAAGAAGAAAGGGGTCTGGTGACAGCCAGCATTCTCTGCCACAAACTGTAACCCCTTACCCCTCTCCCATCTCCTTTGACGTAAGGCCTATATAACTGTTATTGTACAGTTATATAGGCCTCTGCACTCATTTATTCAAATCCACCGGAGAAACTTGAAACTTGATCTTTGAATTAGAATTTTAAAATAAATGTACTTTTATTTTTTAGTTTCATAAGACAAGATGTCTACGTATTAGAGATAGCAATAAAATGGTATTGAACTTGGGTGAAGACCAATGCACAGAAATCAGAATTTACGAAACATAAATTAGGGCACCATCAGAAGCAAAAAAGATTGTCTTGCTTGTTTTATATATTTATCCAATGACTTTAAAGTATGAACGTTTATTTAAAAATGGGTCTGCCCACATTTTCTTTTGTGTAAAAAGTACAACATTTGTTGAAGTAACAGGGACCAAAGGAGGGTAGATGTGAAGAGATTTGATGAAGCAATAGTGAAGGAAGAGAGGGAGGAAGTCAGAAGAGACTAGAATAACTTTTAGACCATTATGCAGATCTGACCCCTCTGAAGGAGGGAGGGAGGGGAGGATGGGAGAAAGAGCACAAGGAACGTCTTAGACTACAGGGCAGTTTTAAGACAGTTTCAGCAAGGCTGGCAGGATTCTTCCAGCCAGAGTCTTCCCATCAGTGTCCTTGCATCTTGCTTAGTCATTGGTTGGGAGCAGCCGAGGCAGGATGGTCCATCACAAACATTGAATGATTTCAGGATGCAGCAGCTAGGGCTGTTGGCAATTATAAACTAACTTTGGGAGATCTGAGAGGTATGTCTTTATGATTGCCATAGTATGCCTTTGTGTCATTAGGAATTAGAGAGTGAACCAGGTGGAGTGGATCATGCCTATAACCCCAGCACTTTGGGAGGCTGAGGCGGGAGGATTGCTTGAGCCCAGGAATTTGAGACCAGCTTAGGCAACAGAGTGAGACCTCATCTCTACAAAATATCAAAAAATTACCTGGGCGTGGTGGCACGTGCTTGTAGTCTCAGCTACTACAGAGAGGCTGAGGTAAGAAGATCACCTGAACCCAGGATGTTGAGGCTGTGGTGATCTGTGAGCATACTGCTGCACTCATTCCTGGGCAACAGAGTGAGACACTGACTCAGGGGGGAAAAAGAAAGAAAGAAAGAAAGAACAAAAAAATAAATTAGAGAGTGATCTAAAAATCACCATTTAGCAGTTATTACAAAAGTCCTTTTCATTCATTTACTCATTATCTATTCTACTGATTGTATCAGAGCAGTGGTTTGAAAAATCCTAGGTGGGCATGATTAAACTAATTTGTGTTTTTAGTCTGGAAACTTGCTTCTAAGCTATCAGTGCCATTTGAGAACGTCTGATGCTCACCTCACTTCAAAAGTGACCAAAGAAAAACACTATAAATTGGCATCTCTGGAGGAGTCAGCTGTCTTTTTCTGTTCTCCTCTTAACTGCTTTCAACTGTATTATCCTGCTAACCATGAAAAGCATCATTTCCAGACTAGGCTTCAACTGTCTCCCTTTGCCTCTCCCACACTTTTGTTGTTTGTGTGTTTCATCTCAACAGGATTCTGGCAGTAACAAACATTCTCAAATATAAAAAGTAGTTTCTCCATTGAAATAATTAGTAGAATATGGTAGATTAAGCTAGCTTTGTGTGTGTGTGTGTGTGTGTGTATGTGTGTGTTTTCAATAACACATGTGAAAATGCTTTGTGACATTGGATTGATATGCTGTCTTCCTTCGTTTGAATTGTTTTAGAAAGGAGAGGTTATTGAGAGGAAGAATTTAGAATGCCTGTGCTCTTGAATTGCAATCTTATTTAAATTTTTTTCTAGTTCATGCTAACCAAAAGAGCTTGAAATTAAAGGGAAGTATGGGAAATTTTTTGGTATGTCTACTTTAAAAAGAATGCTGCTTTTTTTTTTTCTTTCTAAATTGCTGGATGGATAGAAGTGATGACCATCATTTAACTGGATTCATAGACATGTGTCTCTCCAGTGATCAGGACCTGAAGTGAATACGTAATGATTGGGGGTAGGCTTATGGGAAAATCATGCTGTATATTCAGTTGGCAACACCTATGTCACGGAGTTGCCTTTCCAAATTTAATGTACTGATTCTTTCACCCCATAATCTTTTATGTGAAAGAAAAGCACAGCCCCTGGAGTAATTTTAGGGAATTTGAGGCAGATCAGCTTGCCTGCTATTATTACTCATCTCCTGGTCATCTCTGTGCTCATCATAGAGCTGGTAAATGGATTTGGTAGGAACACACTTATTGGCAGGAGGGGGAAAATCGTCTATTTAAAATTTCAGATGTCGTAAAAGCCATCGCTGCATGTGAAGACTGGCTTTGCCTGGCCCAGGCTGGGAAGAAATGGAGGAGAAGTCACTGTTTCAAAATGGAAGATGCACAATTCCAGGAGGTAGATGGGAAGAAAAATAGTGTAGAATGCAATAGTGCTAAGATATTCATTTGATCATTCATTCATTTTCCAATTGCTCTTCCAGGTGCTAGGTAGATGGCAGGGCACACAAAGAAAGATGAAGGTGTCAGAAAGAAAAATCTCATTCTTTACGTTCATCCTAATACACATTTCAAGAACCACATTCCTGAAAAATCAAAATGATGACCACAGTAATAATGACGAGTATAGCCATTGTGGGAAGATTCTGTGCTATACATTTTATGTGGTTGACTTAATTTTTGCGATGACTTTATCCAGGCTGGACCTTTGTCACTCTCATCTTACTGGCTGAAGAGACTGAAGCTTAGAGAGATGCAAGGCCATTCCTCATTCAGAAAACAACACAGCTAGGACTGTTCCTCATGAGGAATTTGGAAGGATGTGCCTTGGATTTACCTTTCTCAAGTTTATATGGAGAGCTAATTCAAGGGTCTTCAGCACCTTGATTAGTTCAGCTCTCAGTGTCCAGACGCCCTCATAGTAGAGACAGCCTTTATTCAAATCTTTGAAGATTCAGTGACAATACCTGCTTTTACATGGAGTTTTCAGAAGCTCTGCCTTCTCCTGAATGGAACTCAGTCCATGGGGCAACCTGGGTATATCCTGCAGTCCTCATTTTGTCCAGCTCTGCACCAGGGTCTGTGGTGGGCAGAACTGTAAGCTCTGAGGCTCTTTAGGGAGTCTTTTCTGGTTTCTCATCAAGATGCCACCTCTTCAGAGAGGATGGAAAAATGGAACGATGTGAGAGCGAGGGTTACGTGGCTAGAGCGCGGCTGGGACTTCCAAAGTGAGATATGTAAAGTCTGAAAAATACTGCCAAGTGGCATTGAGCAAATTGGACGTGGTGCATGGTTCTCTTTAGCTACAGAAACCAAGTCCACTGACACTGTGCTCAAACTTTGAGAATTCCTGGGGTAAACGTCCACAGGGCAAACATAGAAATCCCTTTCACTTCCATGATGAGAGCCCACTACCTGCTGCCTAAGGCCGGGGTTAAAGGGATGAAAGTTACTAAGTAGCAGCAGTTAGCCTTTTAGTAAGGCCTAATTTAAAAACAACGTGGTAACAGCAGCCACCACCCGAGTTAACACATTAGAGGGAAAACTCAGTGAAAATCTGTGCAAACAAATACATACTCCCATGCATTGCTTAATGATGCGGGCATATTCTGAGAAATGTGTGTTAGGTGGCTAGGTGATTTCACTGTCATGCAAACATCAGCGTGTACGCACACAAACCTAGATGGTATGTAGCCACTCATCCTAGGCTACACACCTGTATAGCTGTTACTGTACTGTAACACAATGGTTGTAGTGTATCTAAACATAGAAAAGGCACAGTAAAAATATGACATACGAGTAAACGATTTAGAAAAAAAGAATGCCTGTATTGAGCGCTTACCATGAATGGAGATTGCGGGCTGGAAGTCCCTCTGGGTGAGTCAATGAACGAGTGGTGAGTGAATGTGAAGGCCTAGGACATTGCTGTCCACTACTGTAGACTTTACAACCACTGTGCACTCAGGCTACACCAAATTTATTTAAACACTTTTATTCAGTGATCACTTCAGCTCACTGCATTTTTTTACTATATAAACTTAGTTTTGAAAAACTTTTTGACTCATCATAACATGACCTAAACTGCAAACACATTGTACAATTGTACGTCATTTTCTGTCTTTGTATCCTTACCAGCTTTTTTCAATTTTTTAAAACCTTTGAAACGTTCGCTAAAAAATGAAGACACAGACACACGTATGAGTCTAGGGTTACACCGGGTCGGAACCAGCACTGTCACTGCCTTCCACCGCCCTGTTTTACCCCACTGGCAAGCCTTCAGGAGCAATAACACACACGGAGCTGTCATCTTCTGTGATAATAATGCCTTCTTCTGGGATGTCTCCTGAAGGATCTGCCTGAAGCAATGAACAATTAGCTATTTCTTTAAATAAGTAGAGGAATATACTCGAAAATAATGACAAGGATAGAGTATAGTAAATACATAAACCAGTAGCACCGTTTTTTTTCTCCTTTTTAAACTTTTAATTTTTTCATTTTAAAGATGTGGGGCACAGTTCAGGGTTAGGTATGTACATGTTCATTGTGCAGGTGCCCTTGTTGATGAGGGGTGCCCCTCCCTCCCCTGGCAGTTTCCCTCAACCGCTAATCCCATCCCCTCTCCCCGGGCAATTTCCCACTACTGCCAATCCCTTTCTTATAGTATTACGATCATTGTTCAAGGTCTGCTTATGAGTCAAAAAGTTTTTCAAAACTAAGTTTATATAGTGAAAAAATGCAGTGAGCCGAAGTGATCACTGAATAAAAGGGTTTAAATAAATTTGGTGTAGCCTGAGTGCACAGTGTTTCTAAAGTCTACAGAAGTGTGTTGTGATGTTCTAGGCCTTTACACTCCCTCGCCGCTCGCTGACTCACTCAGAGCGACTTCCAGGCCTGCAACATTTAGATACACTCACCATCGTGTTGCAATCGCCTCTAGTATTCAGTGCAGTAATATGCTATACTGAGTTGTAATCTAGGAGCAGTAGGTGGAATCATTTAGCCTAGGTGTGTACTAGGCTATGACATCCAGGTTTGTGTGCAAGTGCGCTCTGTGATAGTTGCACAACCACAAAATCTAACGATGTATTATTTCTCAGAACATATACTCATTGTTAAGCAATGCATGACTGTAATTCATTCACGTATGAGATCTTGCTAAACTCACTTATTAGATCTAAGATGTTGCTTTTAGATTCCTGGGGATTTTCTACACAGATCATGACATCAGCACACAGTAAGAGTTTTAGTTCTTTCTTTTTAACTTATGGGCTTTTTTTCTTATTTTATTGCAGAGTCTAGTATTCTGTTGAGTCAGCGTGGCAAGAGGGGCTACACTTGCTTTGTTCCCAAGAGAAAACATTTAGGCTTTGGCTCTAAAGCACAATGGTAGTTGTCGGGTTTTTTGTTGTTGTTCTTTATCAAATTGAGGAAGTTCTCCTCTTTAATCTGATGGTATGGATTCTTTCCATTGATTTTAATACTGATATTGGTCCAATCATTCATCCTGAAATATACCCTACTTGTGGCATGCTGTATTTGTTATATTACGAATATTTTATATTACTGAATTCTTTTTGCTAATAATTTTTGTGCCTATATTTATGAAGGATATTGCCTTGTAGTTGTCTTTTTCTGCACTATCTTCTTCTGGGTTTTAGAATCAAGGTAATCTAACTTCATAAATTAATTGGCAAGTGTTTCCTCCTCTTTTTTTTGAGAAAATATGGGTGTTCTTTCAATGTTGAGTAGAATTCTCTAGCGAGATTATCTGAGCCTAGAGATTTGTTAGGGGTAGTTTTAAAATTTATAAATAAATAAATGAAATTTATAAAATTCAATTCCCTTGATAGTTAAGGGCCTCTTGAATTCTATGTTTCAAGTTGCATGACTTATGGCAGTTTGTACTTATGAGTAATTGCCCATTGCATCTAAGCTGTCAAACTTGTGTGAATTGAGTTGTTTGTAATATTTTCTTATCTTTTGCTGTTTGCCAGGTCTTTAGTGATATCTTCTGTTTTATTCTCGACCAGGGGAATTTGTGTCTTTCCTCTTTTTCCTTACTAGAGGTTTGTCCATTTTATTGAATTTTTCATGGAACCTGTCTTTTGTTTCTCTATTGATTTTCTGTTTTCAATGGCATTGACTTATGTAATTATCTTTACTATTTATTATTATTGCGATTTGATTCCCTTGTAATCAGAGAATATGCAGTGCAGAATTCCAATCTTCAGAATTTGTTGAGATCTGCTTCATGGCCCGAGATTTGGCCTATCTTGGTCTGGGTTCCTGAATGCTTGAAAAGAATGTGTACTCTGCTATTGTTGAGCGGAAATTTTTACACATTTAGATAAGATGCTTCTGATTTATGGTTTTGCGGAGTCCTCATCTTTGCAGATTTTCTCTCTAGTCGTTCTATTAATTGTTAGGAGACGGGCATTGAAGTTTCCAACTACACGTAAGGACTTGTCCCATTTTTTAGTTCTACTTTTTTGGCCTCACATATCTTGTGGGCTTTGCTGTTTCAGGTAGACACATTCAGGATTCCTATGTCTTCTTGGTGAATTGACCCTTTTATCATTATGTCATGTCCCTTTCTGTCTCTGATAATTTTATTTGCTCCGAAGTTTACTTGATCTGACTAACATAGTCTGTCTTGTTTTCTTTTGATTAATGTTTGCACGATGTGTCTTTTTTTAGCTATTTAATATCAAACTCCCTATATCGTTAAAATTGAAATGGCCACTTGAAGACAATATATAATCGACTTATTCTTGCATTCCCTCTGTCAATCTCTGTATTTTAATTATTAAATTTAGTATATGTACACTTCATAAAATTACTGATATGTTAGGATTTAAACCTGCCTTTTAATTTTATTTTATTTTCTTATCATCCCCGATGTGGGGTCATTGTGGTCTCTGCGATGCTCCTGGTATTATCAAGCAAACCTCAATTTTTGCTTATTTCATGCAAGAGAATGGCAGAGAGTATGTCTGGGCACTGAAAAGGCAGCCAGGCTGGTTAAGACAGGGGGCCAAGGGCAGGTAGCATAAATGGCAACATCCTTGCAAGATCTTGGGCCCAAGATCTTGACCTCCCTTGCTGCCAGCTTTTTTCAGAAAGAGACAGCCAGGCAGAACCTTTCTTCCCTTCATTGCTTTACCTCGACCAAGACAATCCAGGAAGGTCATCATGATGGCCAGATACAGTGAGACAGAAGCTATTTCCGGACCAGTTCATATTACACAGAATGTTCCAGTTTGACAAGGAAATGGGAATATTAGGAACTCTGTCCCCTTTCCTCCTCATTAATTAGTCCTCGACCTTTATTTCTAAGGGTGTGTTTTGATGCAGCAGAAAGAGAGAAAGAATAGACTAAAACAAGAACTGAATTGCCACTGTCATGGTTGCTCTTGATTAGTCTCTGTGCTCGTTTCTCGACAAACTAAGTAGTTTGGTGGAATCATAGAGCTTACTTTTGTATTGTGGGGGGAGGTGCAAGAGACGGGCAATGGATAACGTGCAAAAAGCAAACGGCATGCCAGACAGTGACGAGGGGTGCAGAGAAATGTGAGGCGGGAAAAGGAGCCCAGGTTGGGGGGTGGTGGATTGTCTTGGTCGAGGTAAAGCAATGAAGGGAAGAAAGGTTCTGCCTGGCTGTCTCTTTCTGAAAAAAGCTGGCAGCAAGGGAGGTCAAGATCTTGGGCCCAAGATCTTGCAAGGATGTTGCCATTTATG
>CAUYQG010240131.1:108-33227 GCA_963574415.1 Tarsius wallacei | reverse complement strand
AACTGAAAAGACACCTCGGATGATTTATAAAAATCACTAATAGATTAATAGATTTGTAATCAGAAATGACAGAAACAAAGATAGTACTTGTTCTTTATGGATACTTACTAATGGACTTGTGTAATAAGACTTGATTTATCTGTTAGCAGCTATCATCTTGAACAGCATTTCTCACTTTGATCTCCTTAGATTTGAAAGCAAGATGTAAAAACAGTCCATACATTTTGGTCCTCCTCTTTTTTTTTTTTTTGAGCTGGAATCTCTCACTCTGTCGCCCATGCTGGAGTGCAGTGGCACACTCACAGCCACCACAGCCTCGACCTACTTGGCTCAGGTTATCCTTCCACCACAGCCTTCCAAGTAGCTGGAACTACAGGCATGCGCCACCATGCCCAACTCATTTTTTAATTTATTGTAGAGATGAGGTTTCGCCAAGTTGCCCAGGTTGGTCTCAAACCTGTAGGCCCGGGCAGTCCTCTCATCTCAGCCTCCCAAAGTGCTGGGATTATAGGCGTGAGCCACTGTACCCAGCCTTACCTGGTCCTTCTCTTAAATATTTAATTTATTTACCCACACCTACCTCTTCAACCTAATCTCTTCCCCTTGATCCAGTTAAAGTGAGCTTAACATGTTTTCCAGAAGAAGCCTCCCTTTTAGGAAGTATTTTTCTGCTTATTTCTGGGTTGTTCTTTCTTTGCCTGACAGACTTCTCCCAGACACCCTGTGAAAGTCTTTACTTTCTCCTTGAAGTCTTTCTTAACCATTCCTACCCTCACTAAAGTTAATTCCACCCTTTGGGTTCCGCTGCCTTGTAACTTGTGCAGTGATCTGTTAAAATTATATTTTGTATTCGTGACCCCCCTGGGCATCTTGGCGAGACCTCATCTCTACAATAAATCAAAAAAACTAGCCGGGCGTGGTAGCGCGCACCTGTAGTTCCAGCTACTTGGAATGCTGAGGCAGAAGGATCACCTAAGCCCAGCAGGTTGAGGCTGCGGTGGCCAGGAGCGGCCACTGCACTCCAGACTGGGCGACAGAGTGAGACTCCAACTCAAAAAAAAACCAAAAAACAGAAAAAAAACAAAAAAAAATTATATTTTGTAATTTAATGGGATGTCTAGATTTGCTTTAAAAAGAATCCATTGGGGAATGAGTGGATGGTGATATAAATGAAACATAATTGGGCATATTATTGGTAATTGTTTAAGCTGGGTAATCTGTACATAGGTATTAATTGTATTTTTTCCCTCTACTTGTATATATTTTAAAAAATTCCATAATACATTCCAAAACTGTTTTATATGTCACTTTTCCTTAACATCTTTGTACTCTAGAGAGTCTGGAAAGGTGCCTAGATTAATTAGGTCATCAGTCATGTCTAATGTACACTTTGTTCAGAATCGAGAACAGATTGAGTGGACCAGCCCACTTCTTTCCTTAGTGATCAGAGTCTTAGAGCTAGAGAAAGGTTGCCCAATGAGGACACTTTATATAGCAGTCTGTGGTTTTTCTCCCCAGTAAGATATTGCTTATGTGTTATTATTTGTATTTGTCTTATTGGTCTGGGGCAGAAATATAAAGGGAAAAGGCATGGATTATTTACTCTGTAAATGGGAAAGGTAATGAGCTGTTTTCCCCCAATCAGTATTTTATTTGCTTTTATTTATCTATGAACCTCAGTGATTTTATGTTTTTACATTTCAGATTAGTAAAGTAGTAGAAAAACGCTAAATTAATAAACTAAACGTTTCCTTTCTTATGTCTTTGTGAAAGACAACCTTACCTTCAGGTTCGAAACTGTACCTCACCTTAACAATGGAATGTTTAAGGTCTACTTTGTGTCAGGTCAAAACTACACTATTCTCTTTGCACCTTGAAAACTGCACACACCGTGTGCAGTGGCTCACGTCTATAATCCCAGCACTTTGGGAGGCCAAGGTGAGGGAATTGCCTGGGCCTGTTCGAGATCAGCCTGGGTAACTTGGCAAGCCCTCATCACTACAATAAATAAAAAAAATTAGTTGGGCATGGTGGAGCCTGTAGTTCCAGCTACTTGGAAGGCTGAGGCAGAAGAATCTCCTGAACCCAGCAGGTTGAGACTGCTGTGGTCATGAGTGGACCACTGCATTCCAGCCTGGGCAACAAAGTGAGACACCAAATCAAAAAATAAAATAAAATAAAACCAGACACAATTTTTTTGTGGCTCTCAAAGCTTCTATATGCCCGGTTGATGAGCAGTACATTATTATTGTAAATAAATGTTTCATTTTATTTTTTGTAGATAATCCCACTGTTTCTGGCATGTCAGATATGGATTATCCTCTACAAGGACCGGGTTTGCTGTCTGTACCCAACCTTCCAGAGATCAGTTCCATCCGAAGAGTTCCTCTCCCACCTGAACTTGTTGAACAGTTTGGACGTATCCTATTACTTTGTATTTGACTATTTGAAAGATGTTAAAATTGATATTTCATTATTATAATTCTTGTTTTATGCTTAGAGTATTTGTATATGAGTTCATTTAAGGATTTTATTTAACTTATGTTTAAGTACATTAATGAGTAGACAGATTGTGATTTTTTAAATCTTAAATTTTGTGTCAAAAGCTATTGAAATGCATTTAAGAAAAATTTTGTGTCAAAAGCTATTGAAATGCATTTAAGAAATTGAACTCTTTCTACCTTACATCTTCACTACCTCAGATATGCAGTGTAACTGCATGATGGGTGTGTTCCCTGCTATCAGCAGAGCTTGGCTCACAATTGACAGTGACATATTCATGTGGAACTATGAGGATGGGTATGCTTTTAAGGCTGGTTCGCTTTAGTGGATTAGAATTTGCATAACCTTTATTGCAGCTAGTGTTCTACTCATTAGGAGCTGCTTGGTTTATCTTTCATTCATCTGACATTTGGGTCAGTGTTTCTCAATTTGCACCAATCATCTGTGGATACTAAAATATGAGTTCTGTCAACCCCCTTGACTTCCCTCCCATTGTGGGAGCTTTTCTGCCCTCTCAATAAATTCTGCTTTCTAAAAAAAAAAAAAACACACAGACACACACACACACACATATACATATATACACATACATATATGGGTTCTAAGGCTGGGTGCAGTAGCTCAAGCCTGTAATCCCATCACTTTGGGAGGCTGAGGCCAGAGGAATCCAGGGATTCAAGATCAGCCTGGGCAACTTGGCGAAACCTCATCTCTACCGTCAAAAAATTAGCTGGGTGTGGTAGCGCACACCTGTAGTTCTAGCTACTTGGAAGGCTGAGGTAAAAGGATCACCTGGAGCCCAGCTGGTCAACGCTGGGGTGACTGTGAGTGTGCCACTGCACTCCAGCCTGGGTGATGGAGTAAAACTCCGATTTAAAAAAAAAAAAATGGATTCTGTTTTACTAGTTCTGAGTGAGGCCCAAGAGTCAACATTTTGTAAGAAAGAGTACACATGCATTAAAAAACACTGTGTGATCAAATCAGAATTGAAACTAAATGACAACTTGTACTTGTAGATGAAACCTTTTTTTTTTTTTTTTTTTTGAGTTAGAGTCTCACTCTGTAACCCAGGTTGGAGTGCAGTGGCACACTCACGGCCAGTGTAGTCTCGGCCTGCTGGGCTCAGGTGATCCTTCCACCTTAGCCTTCCAGGTAGCTGGAACTACAGGCTTGTGCCACCACACCCGGCTAATGTTTTATTTGTTTATTGTAGAGATGAGGTCTCACCAAGTTGCCCAGGCTGATCTCAAACCCCTAGGCTCAGGCGTGAGCCATGGAGCCCAGCCCCCCTCCCCCGCGTTTATTTATTGTAGTGATGAGTACTTTCATAGCTATTTCTGTTCTTGAAATGTTATAATTATAGTCATAAGAGCAGTGATATGTGGTTGTGATCTTTTTCATGTACCCTGAATGTCCCCCAGTTTGTTACGTTATCATATATATTTATTTTTATACTAAAAAGTAGGACCTTTTTGTTTAGGTGTATATTTCTGCAAGAGAACCTAATATAAAATATTACATAACAGAGAAATAGGAAAATAATTATTTTCTTTGAAAAGAGTTTTCACTTTAGTGACATTTTTTATGTTTCCTTTAACATCTAGCATATTCACACTCTTTTGACAAATATTTATTGATCTTATCATGTATCTGATACTGTTCTTGTGGTAGGTGCAGTAGTGAATGAGACAAATGTGGTTCCTGGAATGAACAGGCCAACCTTACTGTGTGTATTAGTCAGTTTGAACTGTTATAACAGAATACTATATATAGCTTATAAACAACAGAAATTTATTTCTCACAATTCTGGAGGCTGGAAGTCTAAGATCAAGGTCTGATGAGGACCCACTTACATGTTCATAGATGGCCATCTTTTCACTCTGTCCTCATGTCACAGAAGGGGTGATGAAATTCTTTGGGGCCCCTTTATTTTTTATTTTTTATTTTTAAGTTAGAAGTCTCTGTCACCCTGGCTGGAATGCAGGGGCATGCTCACAGCCACTGTAGTTTCCACCTACTGGGCTCAGGTGATCCTTACGCCTTAGACGTCCAAGTAGCTGGAACCACAGGTGTGCACCACCACACCTTGCTCATTTTTTTTTCAAGTTTATTGTAGAGACAAGATCCCGCCAAGTTGTCCAGGCTAGTCTTGAACCCCTGGGCTCAGGCAATCCTCTTGCCTTCTCCCAAAGTGCTGGGATAGGCATGAGCCACCATGCCTGGCTCTGGGTCCCCTTTATAAGGGCACTAATCTCATTCCTTTTGTATCCACCTTCATAACTTTATCACCTCCTAGAGGCAACAACTGTAAATGCTACCACGTTTGGAGTAAGACTTAAACCTGAATTTTGGGAGGACACAAAACATTCGGCCTATAGCACTGTGTGTTCAAACTGCAACATATTTTTTTTTTAATTATTTGAAGAATTTACTTATTGAAAAAAAAATCAATGCACTAGTACTGGGTATAAATCTTCAGTCCAAAATTCAATTCTATAAAAACTTCAGACTTTGTTTCAATTATTCAGTTAGCTTTCTATTACAAATCCTAATTCCATTTGGATGACACAGATGTAATCTTGGTCATTTCATTGTTCTCTAACCCCAAACTTCCTCATTATTGGATCTTGTTTTAAAAGGCTGTGCCAGTGTAAAAGGAGCCTATGTAATACCATGACATGGGAGAATAGGGAATTCCAATCCCCATAAATTGCCACTGAGGTATTTTCTTCTCATGATGACTAGAATTTTTCTTCAAAGTATGGATCATATTTTTTTCTTGGTATTCATCTTGCTTGGTGTTCTCTGAGGTTTTTTTTTTGAGTTGGAATCTCTGTCACCCAGGCTGGAGGGCAGTGGCATGCTCCCGGCCACCGCAGCCTCAACCTACTGGGCTCAGGTGATCCTTCCGCCTCCGCCTTCCAAGTAGCTGGAACTACAGGCATGCATCACTATGCCTGGCTAATTTTTTGATGTATTGTAGAGAATGAGGTCTTGCCCAGTTGTCCAGATTGGTCTCGAACCCGCAGGCTCAGGCAGTTCTCTCATCTCTGCCTCTGAAAATGCTGGGATTGTAGGCATGGGCCACCATGCCTGGCCTTCTGAGCTTCTTAGATCTTTGATTTGACATCTTTCATTATTTTTGGTGAAGTTTTTAGTCATCATATTTAAGTATTTGTTCTGCCCTATTCTGTCTCTTCTGAGATTTCAGTTGCAATGTTACACTGTTCATTGTTATCTAATTGATTTTGAATGCTGTTTTGTCTTTTGTTTTTCTACTCTTTTTTTCTTAGTTTCAGTTTGAACACTTTCTATTGGTCAAATCTACTGATGAGTCCTTTCAAGATATTCTTGTGGATTTGTTTGCTTGTTTGTTCGTTTTAAGAGACAGGGTCTTGCTCTGTTGTCCAGCTGGAGTGCAGTGTGATCATAGGTCCCTGCAGCCTCAAACTCCTGTGCTCAAGCAGTCCTCCTGCCTCAGTGTCCCAAATAGCTGGGGTTACAGATGCATGCCACCATGTCCAGCTATTTTTTTTTTTTTTTGAGTCAGAGTCTCTCACTCTGTCACCCATGCTGGAGTGCAGTGGCATGCTCATAGTCACCATATCCTCAACCTGATGGGCTCAGGTGATCCTTATGCCCCTCAGCCTTCCAAGTAGCTGGAACTATACTACAGGCATGTGCCACCATGTCTGGCTCCAGCTAATTTTTAAGAAAATTGTTTTGTAGAGACAGGGTATCACTATGTTGCCCAGGCTAGTCTCAAACTCCTGACCTCAAGTGATCCTCCTGCCTTGGCCACCCAGAGCATTGGGATCACAGGCAATGAGCCACTGTGTCCACCCTGTTCTTTTTATTTCTAACGTTTTCACTAGCTTCTTTCTTATAATTTTTATCTCTCTGCTGAAATTCTTTACTTATTTATGCATGTTATCCATTAACAATTGATCATAGTTATTTTAAATTCCTTGTCTGATAGTTTGGATTCATAGCTAAGTCTGGTTCTTTTGATTACTTTGTTTCTTGATTGGGGGGGGGTGTTCTTGCTTTTTTGTATCTCATAATTTTTTATTGAAAGCCAGACGTTGTGTGTAGGACACAGTAGATGCTGTAGTAAGTAGCATTTATTCTTAGAAATGGGCATATCTTTTTTCTTGCAAAGGTATAGCAGGTCAGTCTTTTTTGTAGGGGGAGTTGACTTTTTCCTTGTCAGGAGTTGGGCTGAGTTTTAGTTTTGTTATTGCAGTAGTTGCCCTCTGAGCATTGCAGGTTTCAAATTCCTTTATTACCTTGTGGTTAGGGTACACATTGGATTCCTGGAGATTTTTTCCTCAGTGTTCCTGTTTTACCATAAGCCTTAGTCTTTACTTGTGATCCCATCCTTCTGAGGGTCTTTTCTCCACACTCGTGTTCTTGTCCCAGCAGTAGACTGATGTTACTTGATGCTTGCAACCCAGTTAAGGAGATGTGTGGAACAGAGAGCAGCATTCCTTATCTTTGTACTTCCCTATTTTCTGGTTCATGCTAGCCTTAGGCAGGCCTATGTCCCTGGGTCTTGGGATTAAAACAGTTTTGTTTGCTGGTTTATTTTTTCATTATATTCTTTATCAACATTTACTTAACTAATAAAAAGCATCGTAAGATAAGACTTTGTTTTCATTATATGTATAACATGTTTCTTTTCCTTCATTTATTGACAGTGGAGACCTTGCCTATTTTGATGGACTTAGCGAGACTATTCTTGCTGTGGGGCTTGTGAAACCAAAAGCTGGTAAGAAATAAAATAAGAGTAAGGCTGGGTGCAGTGACTCACACCTGTAATCCCAGCACTTTGGGTGGCTAAGGTGGGAGGATCGCTTGAATCCAGGAGATTGAGACCAGCTGAGCAACAGCAAGGTCTCATCTCTACAAAAAATTAGCCAAGAGTGGTGGCATACACTTGTACTCCCAGCTACTCAGAGACTGAAGTAGAAGGATTGCCTGAGCCCAGCAGGTTGAGACTGTGGTGAGACATGATCATGCCACTGCACTTCAACCTGGGCTACAGAGTGAGATCCCTACTTTTTGTCTCTATGAGTTTCTCTCTATTTCCTTGTATAAATAGAATATTATAGTTTTGTAGTTGTCATATTCTGTCTGGGTCATTTCATTTAGCATTTGTCCTCAAAGTTTACCCATGTTTTAGTGTGTGTCAGAATTTCCTTCTTTTTTAAGGCTCAGTAACCTTCCATTGTATGGATATACCACATTTGTTTGTCCATCTCTTGATGGAAACTTGGATTGCTTTCACCTTTTCACTATCATGAATAATGCTGTTGTGATGATGGATATACACATTCAAGTCTCTACATTTTAATAAACCTAAACTATTTTGTAGTATAACACTGCTTTTAAATAACATTAAGTACTGAAGTGATTGTTTTCTAAGGTGGTTTTTTTCTCTTGCTATTTGCATAAATAGTGATATGTAGTAATATTTTTGCATCAGGACTGAGTGAACTGGATTCAGACTTTTCATATACTATGTAATCAGTAGCTCATTTTAATAGTAGTAAAACCACATTCTGTTTATGCTTAGATGCTTGATGTTTTTCTGAAAATAATGCCTACCCTGTGTCTACTTTACCTTAGACATCTTTCAACCTCATGTGCGACACCTCCTGGTTTTGGCAACCCCTGTAGATATAGTAATTCTTGGACTTAGCTATGCTAATTTGCAAACAGGTATGGCAATCTACGTTATATTTCTTAAAGCAATAATATATTGGCCAGTTAATATTATAGTTGCAAACTAATATGGGTGAAATATTGAATTACAGTGATGCAAATTATCGATTTTTTTTTTAAATTTTCAAATTGTGGCATACAGTTTAGGGTTGGTTATACAAATATTCATCATGCAGGTACCCCTGTTGATGAGGTATGCCTCCCCTAGTCAGATTTCGACTACTGTCATTCCCACCAAATTATTGATTATTACTACCAAGTCTTTAGGCTCTTTTCCAAAACTTAATAATTTGGATTAATTTTTTGTTTGATGTTTTACTACATTTCTCACTCCCCCTACCACTTCCCCTCCCTCTCCCCTCCCTTGTTCTATTTAATTTCAGTTATCAAATAGTTTGTACCAGACTTTTTATAGAAATTTTAAAATGTGTGTTATGGGAGCTTTTGACTGTGTCAGTGGTCAACAAAAATAAAGTAAGAATAGCAGTTCTGAAGATAATGCAAAGATTGTTTTAAACTGTAAAAAACCTAATAAACTAACGTATGTCTTCTTTCTTTAAAAAAAAAAATAGGTTCTGGAATTCTTAATGACAGTATGTCTGGTGGAATGCAGCTACTTCCTGATCCTTTATATTCGCTTCCCACTGATAATACTTACCTTTTAACAATAACTTCTACTGATAACGGCAGAATTTTCTTAGCTGGAAAGGATGGCTGTTTATATGAAGTAGCCTACCAAGTAAGTCTGACATTTATAAACATTTTTTTCCTCTTTCTTGGTGGAGTAAAGAAATATAGTTTTTTATTATTTTCTAATTATTTAAGGACATTAATATATTTTTATGGAAAGTATTAAGCATACAATTGAAGCTATAGTCCTCCATAGCTACACCTTGCCTACAATACCCAGTTCTGTCCTTAGAGTAAAAGCCATTATCAGTTCTATTTTTTTTCCCACACTGTGCAATCTGCTTCAGTGCCAGCAGCCTAGGGGAACAGAGGCCAGGCAGTGGTTTGAAGACACGGTTTGCTCTGGCATGGGGTACTATGAGAGGCCCAGGGAGACGGGGCTGTCTCAAATACAGACCCATGCACATTATAAATTCTACATATGTCCTTTAGAACATGATACATATGTTATTTTTATTTTTTATTTTTTTGAGTTGGAGTCTCACTGTCACCCAGACCGGAGTGCAGTGGCTGCTCCCGGCCACCGCAGCCTCGACCTGCTGGGCTCCGGCAATCCTTCCGCCTCAGCCTTCCGAGTAGCTGGAATTACAGGCGCGTGCTACCACGCCCGGCTGATTTTTTAAATTTATTGTAGAGATGAGGTCTCGCCAAGTTGCCCAGGCGGGTCTCAAACCCACAGGCTCAGGCAATCCACTCACCTCAGCCTCCCAAAGGCGCGGGATTACAGGCTGAGCCACCGAGCCCAGCTGATACATATGTTATTGTTTGTGTGTATATTATTATGCATGTTTATTTGTGTGTATGTGTATATACATATGTAAATACATAGTGCACTTTTGATAATATATGTTTTTGCTTGGGATACTGATTGTTTTATTTCACAATTGACTTTTCACTTACCAATATGTCTTGAAAGTCTTTCTGGCCGGGCACTGTGGCTCATGCCTATAATCCCAGCACTTTGGGAGGCCAAGGTGAGAGGATTGCCTGAGCTTGCGGGTTCGAGACCAGCTTGGGCAACTTGGTGAGGTCTCATCTCTACAATAAATTAAAAAATGAGCCTGACACAGTGGCACACACCTGTAGTTACAACTACTTGGAAGGCTGAGGTGGAAGGATCACCTGAGCCCAGCAGGTTGAGACTGTGGTGGCCATGAGTGTGCCACTGCACTCCAGCATGGGTGACAGAGTGAGACTCCAATTCAAAAAAGAAAAAGTCTTTCCTTGTCAGAATTTTGGCTGATATTTTAAATTATGGACTAAACTCAGTATGTCTGGTATGTCTTGTTTTATTTGTAATTGATACTTCATGAAGATTTGAAGATTTTTATAAATATGGGTATATAGTAGTTAAAACAAGGGAGTTACATACCTTTATGAGTCTTTTTTTCTGTATTTCTCTTTAAGGCAGAAGCAGGTTGGTTTAGCCAGAGATGTAGGAAAATAAACCACTCAAAGAGTGCACTTTCTTTCCTTGTTCCTTCCTTGCTACAGTTCACATTCTCAGAAGATGGTAAGTAGAACACAGTACATTTAGGAAATAAAACACATTTTTAACACATTGTTGCCTCAATATTTTCTTCAGAAATTCTCGATCTTAACTAAAATGGTTTGTCACATAAAGTAGCATTTGTTATATATTCATAAAGTCTTTTACGGGGGGAGGGATTATAAAACAGAAAGTGCAAGTTTTATTCTTGTTATATTTTCTGTAAATATAGGATCAGGGAACTTGTGTTCAAAGCAGGTCTGCATACTTATACCATAAAGTGTATGAGAGAGACAGACATTCATATATACTTGTTTTTTCTGGTCTTTAACAAATTTCCGGTATAAAAAGGATATATCTGAGTGTTTAGTGAACTGAAAGATTTAGACAGGTGAAGTAATTTTAAAGTTGTATGGTGAAATAAAATAAATACAACTAAATACTAACATGTCTGAATTTTTAATTATTTATGTAATGAATTATTAAACTAAATTGGAAGTTTCTCGAAGGATAGTACCGATTATAATTATTCTGTGTGCTTATAGTAAATATTCACTAGATATTATTATTGCTTTATTTTTTTCTTTTCAGGTTTTTTTCTTTTGAGCATTATTTTTGAATGAAGAAATAATCTAGAACTTGTTTTGGTTTTGCATAAAATTCGTTTAAAGGACAGAAAACTTATTTATGGTACTCTTAACCCAGTCATAGCATTTAACATCTGTTTTTTTGTGTTGCCTGACCTAAATGTTTCCTGGTCTGGTCTTTATACAAATTTCTAGAGTTTAACTACAGGGCAAGGGAGAGGAAAGCCCCTCAATGCAAAGTTCTAATTCAGTAATTTGTTGTAATTAGCTATTGTGTTCACTTTGTTAATCCTTGGGTGTTTTTTTTTTCTGTTTTTGGTCTTTTAGATCCTATTGTTCAAATTGCAATTGATAATTCTAGGAATATTTTATATACACGATCTGAGAAAGGAGTAATACAGGTAAGTATTAATATTATGCTACTGTTTAAGGGTAGAAAAACATTTCCTGTTTTTTTGTTTTGTTTTGTTTGTAGATATGAGGTCTCGCTATGTTGGCCAGAATGGTCTTGAACTCCTGGCCTCACGCGATCCTTCTGCCTTGGCCTTCCAAAGTGCTGGGATTACAGACATGAGCCACTATGCCCAGCCAACATTCTTGTTTTTAAGGAAGAAGAGTTGGTCCCTTTTATTTTATTTTTTATTTTATTTTATTTTATTTTTTGAGTTGGAGTCTCACTCTGTCGCCTAGACTGGAGTGTAGTGGCCACTCCTGGCCACCGCAGCCTCGACCTGCTGGGCTCAGGTGATCCTTCCGCCTCAGCCTTCCAAATAGCCGGAACTACAGGCGCGCGCTACCACACCCGGCTAATTTTTTTTATGATTTATTGTAGAGATGAGGTCTCGCTTGCCCAGGCAGGTCTCAAACCCGCAGGCTCAGGCAATCCACTCACCTCAGCCTCCCAAAGGCGCGGGATTACAGGCTGAGCCACCGAGCCCGGCTGAGTTGGACCCTTTTAAACTTTTCCTATGAACTGTGTGCTTTAAAAAAAAAAATCCCAGCCCACATCTTAGGGCCCTTTATTATGCTATTTCAGACAACTGAATGTTTTCATACCTATATTAAGTACCAAAAATTAAGTATTATATATTAAGTACTAAATTGTATATTAAGATGCCTGAATAGGAAAAGTCTGTTTATTAATGTGTGTACAGTATATAATTGTTTTTAAGTGAGAATTATTTTCTACTCACAGGTTTACGATTTGGGCGATGATGGACAAGGAATGAGCAGAGTTGCCTCTGTTTCACAGAATGCTATTGTCTCTGCTGCTGGTAACATTGCTAGGTAATATGTAATTTATTATCAGCAATTTCATATGTTGTTGTAATTGTACTATTTATATGCATAAAATTACATTATTCTTTCAAAATGTCTATAAAAGATAAGGAATGTTGAAGAGATGGTGCTCTAGGTTGTCTTGAAGCACAGTTGCTGGAGACACTTTTGGGTTTTTTTGAGTCAGAGTCCCACTGTGTTGCCCAGGCTGGAGTACAATGGCATGCTCATGGCCACCACAGCCTCTACCTGCTGGGCTCAGGTGATCTTTCCACTTCAGTCTACCTACCAAGTGGCTGGAACTACAGGCTACCACACCCAGCTAATTTTTGTTTATTATAGAGATCAGATCTCACCATGTTGCCCAGGCTGGTCTCAAACTTCTGCCCAGACGATCCTCGCCTCTGCCTCCCAAAGTTCCGGGATTGCAGTCACTGTGCCCAGTGCTTTTGTTTTCTTATATTTGATGATTTGAAACATAGGCAGATTTTTTTTTTTTTAGTATAAAGTATGGCTTAATGTGTTTTTCCTTAGAACTTTAAGCTTTGTATGATTTTAACAAGCATTATAAGTGTTATGACTCAGAAGTTATGCTGCATGTCTCAAAGTTCCCCCTGGTGTAAGTATTCATTCACCCTCTTAACAGGATTACACGATTCAAGTTTAGTTGGTCTGATTATTCACAAAACTGCCGAATACAGAATTTCACAAATGTAATATTCTCATTTATTTGTAAGGAAGCTGGAACTAAGGGATGTTATGATTAGTTTGAGGCCTAACTCCTAAATAAAGTGCCGGATCCCAACTCAGAAGTCAATTCCTGGGACACTCTGCACTGCTATTTGCATATATCCCAACTACCTTGGTCAACTGCATACATTCTCTTCAAGTCCTCAACTGAAAACCTTGTATTTTCAACTTTTGTTGTTTATCTGCCTAGATGTTTGATACAATCAGATATCACAGTCAAAAATTAACATTCTTTAATTTTGCTCTAAAGTGACAAAAAAATTCTGAAGACAGACAACTGAAAACAGGATTCCTGTTTTTCTCCCCCAACTTTCCTTTGGAAATTTTTCAAATCCACAGAAACATTAAAAGAACAGTATTAAAATTGACACATTCTTGGCCAGGCATAGTGGCTCAAGCACTTTGGTTGGCCGAGGCGAGAGGATTGCCTGAGCCCATGGGTTTGAGACCAGTCTGGGCAACATGGTGAGACCTCGTCTCTACAATATATCCAAAAAAAAAAAAAAAAAATTAGCCAGGTGTGGTAATGCCCTCCTGTATTCCCAGCTACTTGGAAGTCTGAGGCAGAACGATTGCCTGCAGGTCGATGCTAGGGTGGCAGTGAGCATGTACTCCAGCCTGGGCAACGGAGTGAGACTCCAACTCAAAAAAAAAAAGATATATTCTTTATTTAGATTCACCAGTTGTTAACATTTTGTCTCATTTGTTCACTGTCTTATGAGCCATTTAAAAGTAGGGTGAAGAGATCATGACTTTCTTAAATTCTTCATCTTCCATCTCTTAGGTTTCTTACATAACCACAATACGATTATCACACTTAAGAAAATTAGCAGTAATTTTGTGATGTTATCTGCTAATTATATAGTTCATATTAAAATTGCCCAATGGTCCCCAAAATCTTTTTATTTTTTATTTTTTTGTGTGTGTCAGAGTCTCACTCTTTCGCCCAGGCTGGAGTGCAGTGGCATGCTCACGGCTACTGCAGCCTCAACCTGCTGGGCTCACACAATCCTTCTACCTAAGCCTTCCAAGTATCTGGGACTACAGGCATGTACCACCATGCCCAGCTAATTTTTTTATTTATTGTAAAGATGAGTGAGGTCTTGCCAAGTTTCCCAGGCTGGTCTTGAACTCATAGGCTCAGGCAGTCCTTATCTTGGCCTCCCAAAGTGCTGGGATTAGAGGCGTTAGTCACCGCACCTGGTCCCCAGAAATCTTTTATAGCTGTTTTTCTTTCCATTTTTCTCCAGTTACTATCAGAGCTTATGAACTGCATTGGTTATTAGTCTCTTTAATATTGAACAATCCCCTTGCCACCTTGTCATAGGCGTTTGGGAGGGAGAAGCAGGAGAGTAATTTATAGAATATCCCAATTTCTGGATTTGTCATTTTCTTTATAATCCAATTCTCATGGTTTTCTTTTTAGCTAGTATTACATAGGTGATGTAATTTCTTACTTCATTACATCAGGAGGCACATAACCTCAGTTTTCCCACTGTTGAGCACTTGGTTAGGGTGTTCACCAAATATCTACATAATAAAGATCCATTTTCTCCCTTTTAAATTAGTATTAATATTTACAATGATCCGTTGATGTTCTGAGAGCACTTTGCTCCCCACCAACCATTCACTCAATGGTTTTAGCCTTTTTAATGATCTTTGTTTGAAAATAGGATTACTCTGAACAATTTTAGTGTAAACAATACACATGCTAGAGATTTTGCCAGTTTTTACTGATACTGTATTACTTTCCTAAGAAGTTAATCTTGGCCGGGCTCGGTTGCTCATCCTGTAATCCCAGCACTTTGGGAGGCCAAGGCGAGTGGATTGTCTAAACCCTCAGGTTCAAGACAAGCCCAGGTAACTTGGTGAGATCTCATCTCTACAATAAATCAAAAATTAGCTGGGCGTGGTAGCATGCGCCTGTAGTTCCAGCTAGTTGGGATACTGAGGTGGAAGGATCACTGGAGCCCAGCAGGTGGACACTGGGTTGGCCGTGAGTGTACCACTGCACTCCAGCCTGGGTGACAGAGTGAGACTCCAACTCAAAAAAAAAAAGGAAGAAGTTAGTCTTAAATTATTTTAGCATAGATATGTAAAAAGGCTGATGGAAAACATTCCTTATACTTTAGTAGACAATTTAAAAATATACTTCTGTTTTTCTTCTTTCTTTTAGGACCATCGATCGTTCTGTTTTTAAGCCAATTGTTCAAATAGCAGTGATTAAAAATTCCGAATCACTGGACTGTCAGTTATTGGCTGTCACACATGCAGGTATTTTTTTTAATTTTTATATCTTCTGTTCCTATTATAACTTTTGATAATCCTCAAACTTGGAAATTTATAATTAGAAATATGTTTTTGCTATACATCAGTTATCAAACCATATTAATCATTTATAAAATTAAGCATTTTGAAAATTTGAAAATTCCTCCAATTCTGGCTCTTTATTTCATAAATATAAAACCAGAACTGAGAGATACAGTGGCTTACATTTGGTGACAGAGCCTGAATTGGAACACAGCCTTCCTTGACTTATTGGTGCAAATTCTTTTTGCTGAACTGTATTGGTTCGCCTTTCAATTCCAAGTGACATGTTCTTAAGAAATCTATTTCAGCTGGTACTTAAGATGTAGTTTAGGATCGGTCTGGAAAGTGATACATGATTTTAACAGAGTTCTGTGTTTCTGTATGGAAGTGCTTTCATTTATGCATGTACTTCGGGTCCTTTATTTTCTGTTACTGATGCATAAATTTACCCCATTATCAGGTGTGAGGTTATATTTCAGCACTTGTCCATTCAGACAACCATTTGCACAGCCTAATACACTGACACTGGTTCACGTCCGCTTACCTCCTGGATTCTCAGCATCTTCAACCGTGGAAAAGCCTTCAAAAGTACATAAAGCTCTTTACAGTAAAGGTAAGTTCTCAAATACTGTCACATTTAAGATGAGATTACTTTGAGCATTTTCGCTTGGTGTGCATATAAAAACTACAGTGATTTTTGAGTATTAGCGTCATTTTTAGTTTTTATTTAATTTAGCATGTTATTAGCTTTGATATGAACTTACTAGTCAAAATCAATGTTATATACTGTACAATAGACCCTCTGATCTCTCTTAGAATAGTTAAGAAAACTCAAATGACTTTTCTGATACCATGCTTGCTGTGCCAGAGTCTTTATGGATGGAGAGGTTTTAATGTAACAATAGAAAACCTTGATGACAAACTCTCTAGAGTTCTTAATTAAGTTTAAAAAATTAAACTCTAGTTAAACACCAAAACATGGAAAATTTGTACATGTTTTCACCCCTTTTGGGAAAGCATGTCTAAACCAGTTTTTATTTTCTAATCATTTTAAAGTCTTTTCTATGCTTATTTTACTATCTCTTCCAGCTTTTTTTGTTTTTATTTTTTAATTCTAGCCAGCTTAGTCTAATATCATGTCTCTTGTGATATTTTACTGTTCTACATCCAAACAAAATTTACCTTTACAGATAGAACTTTTTCAAATGCATATTATTATGCCCCTTCACAATATTTTAAAATAATGGCTTTATTAAGATATAATTTGCATACTAAAAAGTTCATCCAGCCGGGCTCGGTGGCTCAGCCTGTAATCCCACGCTTTGGGAGGCTGAGGTGAGTGAATTGACTGAGCCCACGGGTTCGAGACCTGCCTGGGCAACTTGGCGAGACCTCATCTCTATAATAAATCAAAAAATTAGCTGAGCGTGGTAGCACGCACCTGTAGTTCCAGCTACTTGGAAGGCTGAGGCGGAAGGATCGCTGGAGCCCAGCAGGTTGAGGTTGCTGTGGCCGGGAGTGGCCATTGCACTCTAGTCTGGGCGACAGAGGGAGACACCAACACAAAAAAAAAAAAAAAAAAAAGGTTCATCCTTTTGCAATGTAGAGTTTAGGCTGGGTGTGGTAACTCATGCCTGTAATTCCAACACTTTGGGAGGCTGAAGTGGGAAGATCACTTGAGGCCAGGAGTTAGAAACCAGCCTAGGCAGCAAAGCATCACCCTCCCTCCTTTTCAAAATTTATTATTTATTATTTTTTTAAAAATAGAGATGAGATTTCTGTTGCTTAGGCTGGTCTCAAACTCCTGGACTTAAGCATTCCCCCTCATTGGCCTCTCAAAGTGTTAGGATTATAGACATGAGCCACCGTGTCCAGCTGCAAGGCTCCCTTTCTACTTAAAAACAAAAAATTAGCAAGGTGTGATTGCACATACCTGTGGTCCTAGCTACTTGGGAGGCTGAGGCAGAAGGATCACTTGAGCCCAGGAGTTCAAAACTGCAGTGAGCTGTAAGTATGCCACTTCATTCCAGCCTAGGCAACAGAGCAAGTCTCTGTCTCAAAAACAAAGCTAATAATAATAATAATAATAACAAAGTGTACAGTCCGTGGCTTTTAGTTTATTCGCAGAATTTTACAACCCTCACCATTATCTAATTCAAGAATATTTTGAGCACCCCAGAAAGAAACTTCTTACCCACTGGCAATTATTTCCTGGGAAATCACTAGTCTACCTTCTTATGACTTTGCCCATTTTGGACATTTCATATAAATGTAATCATATACTATGTGACCAGCTTGACTTTTATTTAGCATAATGCTTTCGAAGTTCATTTGTCCACGGCTAGTGGGTGTGAACTGGTGTCTCACTATGATTTTAATTTACATTTTTTTGATTGCTAATGATGTTTAGCATCTTTTCATATGCTTTTTAGCCTTTTGTACATCTTCTTTGGAGAAATAACTTCATATCCTTTGCCTTTTTAGAAACTGGGTTGTCTTCTTATTACTTTGTTTTAAGAGTTCTTTGTGTACTTTAGACATAGTCATTTATCGGATATATAATTTGCAAGTATTGTCTGCACTTCTGTGGGTTGTCTTTTCATTTTCTGATAGTTTCTTTGAAGCACAAAAGTTTTTACTTTTGCTTCTTAGAGTTCATATCTAAGAAGTCATTCCCTAACCCAAGGTCATGAAGATTTGCTCTTTTTTTGTCGGGGGGGGGGTTTGAGTCTCACTCTATCACTCAGGTTAGAGTGCAGTGGCATACTCATGGCCACCGCAGCCTCAAACTGCTGGGCTCAGGTCATCCATCCACCTCAGTCTTCCAAGTAGCTATAACCAATGGTGCACACCATCATGCCCAGCTAATTTTTTTATGTATTGTAGAGATGAGGTCTTGCCAAGTTGCCCAGTCTGGTCTTGAACCCCTGGGTTCAGGCAGTCCTCTTGCCTTTGCCTCCCAAGTTATTGGGATTACAGGCATGAGCCACTGCGCCTGGCTTGCTCTTTTTCTCTATGAACTTTATAGTTTTTACCTTTACATTTAGAATTTTTATGTTTTGAGTAATTTTTGTATGTAGCATGAGGTGGAGTCTGACCTCATTGTTTTGCATGTGTGTATACAGTTATCTGAGTATCACGTATTGAAAAGACTATTCTTTCCCCCATTAAATTGTTTTTGTGCCATTGTCTCAAATGAATTGCCCATGAATCTATGGTTCTGAATTCTCGATTCTTTTCCTTTGGTCTGTATGTCTATCCTTATGCCAGTAACACACAGTCTTGATTACTGTTTCTTTGTAATAAGCTTTGACATTGGTAAGTGTGACTCTTTGAATTTGATCTTTTTAAAAGATGATTTTGGTTACTGTGAATCTCTTGAATTTCCATATGAATTTTAGAATAAGCTTTTTAATTTCTGTAAAACAGAAAAAAAGAGGTGGGATTTTTTTTTTTTTTCCTGAGTTGGAGTCTCTCTCAATCGCACAGCTGGAGTGTAGTGGCACGCTCATGGCCACCCCAGTGTTGACCTGCTGGGCTCCGGCGGTCTTTCTGCCTCAGCCTTCCAAGTAGCTGGAACTACATGTACGCACTATCGTGCCTGGCTAATTTTTTGATTTATTGTAGAGGTTAGGTCTCACCAAGTTGCCCAGACTATTCTTGAATCCTTGGGCTCAGGCAATCCCCTCACCTTGGCCTTCCAAAGTGCTAGAATTACAGGATTGAGCCACTGTGCCTGGCAAAGGTGGGATTTTGATGAGTCAACTCTGTAGATTTAGGGAAAACTTGTATTAACTGTATTAAGTCTTGAAATCCATGAATATGGAATATCTTTCTGTTTACTTAGACCCTAATTTATTTCAGTGATGTTTGTACAGTATACAAGTCTTGCTTATTTTGATAAATTTATTCTGAAACTTTTAAAAATACTTTTGCACTTTTTTTTTTTTTTTTGAGTTGGAGTCTCACTGTCGCCCAGACTGGAGTGCAGTGGCTGCTCCCGGCCACCGCAGCCTCAACCTGCTGGGCTCCACCAATCCTTCTGCCTCTCAGCCTTCCAAGTAGCTGGAACTACAGGAGTGCGCTACCACGCCCGGCTAATTTTTGATTTATTGTAGAGATGAGGTCTCGCCAGGTTGCCCAGGCGGGTCTCAAGCCCGTGGGCTCAGGCAATCCACTCACCTCAGCCTCCCAAAGGCGCGGGATTACAGGCTGAGCCACCGAGCCTGGCACTTTTGCACATTTTAAAGCTAGAAGTGTATTCAGGAGAAATACTGTGGTTTTAATTGTGTATGATGTAATCAAATTGTAGTTTTTCAAATTTCCATATGCTAAAATTTAAGAAACATCTCTGCCACCTTAATGTAAACTAATTTTTCACAAGCCCTGGTCCCTGTACTTAAACCATCCAATGGACTAAAGACTGGTACTACTAAAGCCAATGTAAAGGAGGTAAATCAGCAGGAAGTGCTAGAATTGAGCATAGGAGAGTGTATTACAGAACCAAAATGTATTATCAGCTAGTTTTATTGAGATAATTGCTTTCATATTACATTTATTTCTGCTGCTCCACTGGCACCTTCATTTTTATTTGTGGTGTGCTAGAATTAACCAGTACATAACATCTGTTTCATTGAATATTAACTATCACTGATTGTAAATCACAACTTTTTTGTGTGTTACTAAATAAGTTTTTATAAAGTTAATAATTAAATTGATAAACTCATTGAATGCAAGATATATCTTAAATTTACAAATGCTAAAATGTAAAAAAAAAATGTTTACCTGAAAGAAATCGTGTAAGATTGAGAACACTTAATGACTCTACCCTACCAATAATTGTATGTTCTTTAAGGGAATTTATCTTTATTTATTTTATAAAGTGTTTACTTATAAAGATTCATGTTCTCTGTGTATATTAATGTTGATAGTAATTATTAAGGGTATTGGGGATGCATATTATTTGCCATAATATAGTAAGATTTTATGTATTAAACTTTTAGGTATTTTACTGATGGCAGCCTCAGAAAATGAGGACAATGACATTTTATGGTGTGTCAACCATGATACTTTTCCTTTCCAAAAGCCAATGATGGAAACCCAGGTAAGAATCCTGATGATGATGATGATTTTTTTTTTTTTTTTGAGTCAGAATCTTACTCTGTCACCTGCCCAGGCTGGAGTAATGCAATGGCACACTCATGGCTATCACAGCCTGGACCTGCTAGGCTCAGTCAATCCTTCTGCCTCAGCCTTCAAAGTAACTGGTACTATGGGAAAGCGCCACCATGCCTAGCTAATTTTTTGATTTGTTGTAGAGATGAGTTCTTGCCAGGTTCAGGTTGGTCTCGAACCCCTGTGCTCAGGCAGTCCTCTCACTTCCATCTCCCAAAGTGCTAGGATTACCACTGTACCCTGCCTATCCTGAGAATGCTAAAGAAACTTTAATTTAATTTTAAGTTAAGAGTAATGTGATAAGAAACTTTATCTTCTGATTTATTGTTGTTTTCTTATAATTATATAATTCAAAATCATATTGAAAAGAAACATCCTGTTAATTCTTTGTTTTTTGTCTGTCAGAAGTTATTATGGTAATCACTAAAAACATCTTTAAAGAAAACATTGGAACCCTTATAGAATGTTTTCTATAATGTATGTGAAAATATATGTATCTTTTGTGAAATGATCTTTCTCTCTTTCAAATACAGGTATATTGAGTTTTATAGTTATTTAATTACAAGTACATTCATTGTAGCTATGACTTAGAGTTTTATCCTAATCTTTTTGTAATTTTGCCTAAATTAAGAAAAAATTTAAATTATAGAAACTTTCAAACATACCCAGTTTTAAAAGTAAATTGAACCCTGCATGAGAAAATTACCAACATTTTTCCCATTTTATTTTTCTTTCTTCCCTTCATATACAAATGCTCACACATAAACACACAGTTGAGTTTTTTGGTTTTTTGGTTTTTTTTGAGTTGGAGTCTCACTCTGTCGCCCAGACTGGAGTGCAGTGGCTGCTCCTGGCCACTGCAGCCTCGACCTGCTGGGCTCCGGTGATCCTTCTGCCTCAGCCTTCCAAGTAGCCAGAATTATGGGCGCGCACTACCACGCCTGGCTAATTTTTTGATTTATTGTAGAGATGAGGTCTCACCAAGTTGCCCAGGCAGGTCTCGAACCCGCGGGCTCAGGCAACCACTCACCTCAGCCACCCAAGGCGCAGGATTACAGGCTGAGCCACCAAGCCTAGCTTAGTTGAGTTTTAAAAGCAAGGATTACCACGTACTTCATGAAGTCCTTGTAGTCTTTCTGGGCAAGGAGCTAGGTTGCCATGAAACTACTTACTGGGCATCCCCACCACATTGCCCACCCTCATCCCTAACCCATGAGGAGCTGAGGGAAGGTTGTCTCTCCTTCCTTGATGTCCTCTGCCCACCCTCATCTGTCCTAGATAGTCCTACAAGGCCACTGGAAGCTGCTGATCAAACCAGATAAACCAATCCCCACCGGGGTGTAAATGTTTGATACTCTCTGTTTAGAGCCATTTCTTTACAGACATTTTGTTTCTAGCTGTCATTAACTGGTTTCTGGTGCTTCTGAAACTTGAACCCTTCCAGTTAAGGAGAGAAGGAAAAGGTGTGTGTAAATGGGAAGAGGAAAAACTTAACTCCCATAGATGGGAGTATGGTTTGCATGAACTCTGTCAAGTTTCTGACACAACTTAAGGAGCTGGTGTGGTAGGGACAGCAGGTCTGTAAGGAAGTAAAGAGTGCCTTTTTCTTTCCTTTGCTCTTTGAACTTTACTGAGCACATACTAAGAGCTATGTGCTATAATAAACTGTGAGGATTCAGATACAAACCTAATCTTGATTGGGATGCAGTATTGTGATGGGGTTACAGGTTTAAATTGTGGCTCTACCTCTTCAAAGCTGTGGATATGTTTTTGACCCTCTATTTCCTTATCTATTATAATATGTACCTCTAGAATTATGGGATTAAATGAGTTCATGTGTTTAAAACACTCAGAACACTGCCTGGTACTTAGGAAGCACTCAATATATGTTTACTTTTTAAAAACGCAAATCATATATGTCTTATTTATATAATACTTGAGTTGTTCTCAGACAAATGTGGACTTTTATTGTTTAAAAATCCACTAAATATAGTATATGAACTTTGATCAAATTCTCGTTTTCCAAAAATAGCTATAAAAGACATTAGGACAGTAGAGATATGTTATATTGACTGGGCTTTACATTATATTAGGGAATATATTAGGAATTGTTAGCATTCTTCTTCTTCTTTTTTTTTTTTTTTTTTTTGATTTAGTGTTTCACTCTGTCACCCAGGCTGGAGTGCAGTGGCACGATCATAGCTCATTGCAGCCTTGACCTCCTGGGTTCAGGCCATCTACCTACCTCAGCCCCCTAGTAGCTTGGATTACAGGCATGTACCACCACACCTAGTTAATTTTTAAATTTTTTTGTAGAGATGAGGTCTCCCTATGTTGCCCAGGCTGGTCTTGAACTCCTGAGCTCAAGCAATCCTCCTACCTCAACCTCTGAAAGTGCTGGGATTATAAGCGTGAGCCACTGAGCCTGGCCATTTTGTTTTGTTTTTTTGTTTGAGCCAGCTCACCACAGCCTCAAATTCCTGGACTCAAGCAATCCTCCCTCCTCAGCCTCTGGAATAGGTGGGACTACAGGCACATACCACCAGGCCCAGCTAATTTGCTAATTTTTAAATTTTTTATAGAGATGATGTCTTGCTATGTTGCCAAGACTAGTCCCGAGCTCACAGACTCAAGCAGTCTTCCCACCTTGACCTCGCAAAGAGCTGGAATTATAGTATAGGCATGAGTCATGACACCCAGCCAAAGTTTTTAGTATAAAATATTTTAGAGGACTAAAATACTTTTTAAAAGAAAGACAGTCTCTTAGCTCAGAAAACAATTATAATTTCAGATTACAAAAATCTACATGTCAGCAAACTTTAAGCACTGAACCCATCAGCATAATCTATCCTGGAAAGATAAAAGGTAGTTATTCTTTGGTTGAGAGAATTATAATTCTAGTAAACAATATTTACTGTTTATTTCATGAAAAGTTAGCCTTTATGAAAGACTCTAGTATGAAAAGATTATTTATTAGTATAGAAGATACCTGATTAAAAGACTAGGATAGTAGAAAATTAAATACATACTTTTGAGAGTATTCCTGTTAATGTATTATTAATTTATAAAAATCTGCATTTATTTAACAGTTAACTATTTTTTTCTTTTTAGATGCTTTTATTTATGTAACTTCAATAGGACTTATACAAAGTTTTGTTTTGTTTTTTAACACAGATGATAACCCGTGTTGATGGTCATTCCTGGGCTCTTTCTGCAATAGATGAATTGAAAGTAGATAAGATAATTACACCCTTAAATAAGGATCATATTCCAATAACTGACTCACCAGTTGTTGTACAGCAACACATGTTACCTCCAAAGAAATTTGTTCTCCTCTCAGCACAGGTATGTACAAATTCTGTTACAGTGGAGACAAAAAGAAGAAAAGTGATATTTAATGCTTTTGTCAAGACTCTGATATAGTCGCTTAGTGGAACCATTTTCTTAAGTACTTAGGAATGTTTACTCTTACTGTGTTTTTAAGGAATACTTTATAAATACCAAAAATGCTACAAAAAGAACCAGATCTGTTTAAGTGTTATACTTTCTAAAGTAGCATTTCTATCACTAGTGTTTAGCAATATAAAATATACTCTAAGCTAGAGTTTATTTCTGAGAACAAGTATTTCTTCTTTTTTTTTTTTTTTTTTTGTCTGAAAGCAAAAAGCTGAAATGGGACAACAGTTTGGGACCGTATATCAACCCCTGGTATATGTAAGGATAATGAGGCTATAAGGGCTGGGAGGGTCTCACCTAAAATATCGTGACTGCTACAAGAACTTGATTTTACAGAAACTGGCTAGTGGCAAAGCTAGGGCTTAAAACAGCTTTTCCTGACTCCAATCCCAGCCTTCTTTCTACTACACCACTCTGCCTTTCTGATGCAAAGAAATTCTTCTCAAAATTCAAAGGTTTCCTTTAGAAACCTGTGGCAGCCGCGGGAAAAAAAATGTTAACTTCCCACGCCATCTGTAATGCACGCTGGCGCATGCAGTCAGCAGTGACAGTTAACACGAGCACTATTATAAGGGAAGGTGTTTATGCCACTTCTTTCCCACCTCACTGATTGTTTACTCCCCAAATCTTAAAATAACAAAACGGAAGGGATCCATCACCCATTTCCATAATTTGAGTTGGAAAGACAATTACCAATGAGCAACATCAACAGAAACTCTACGATCTCTTTGAACACATCACTCGAGTGAGCTATATTACAAGGAAAATCAGGGTCTTTTGTACAGGAGAAAAATCTCTGTGAGAAATATGCAGAAGAATCATTTCATTTCTTTGCATCTGCCCTCCTGGTGGGAGGTATCAGGGCTTGGGTAGCCCAAGAAGCTATAGGAAGCATATTACAGAGTTTAATTTATTCAAAGAAAATCAGAATCAACTAATCAGAAGGAAGGGGAAAATGCATTAATTAAACAGCTTTACTCATGCAGAAAAGCTGCCAGCATGAGCACTTCAAATTACCTGGGCACACCTAATGCATTTGCATTTGCTCGGGAGAAATGTGTTCTGCCCTGCAAAGCCATGAACATTTCATAATTCCATTTGAGCGAATAACAAAAGGGAATTGACAGCTAAGAACCACCTTCCACACTTGGGGGCTATAGCCTTTTCCTAGGAATTTTTAGTTTAAGTAGAAATTCTCTTCTTGACTGGATGTGGAGAGAGGAAGTTTAAAGTCTTCTGTAAAGTAAAAGGTTAAAAAAGAATCCCTCTCCTCTCTACCCCCCTAAACAAAGGAGGTGGGGCTTTTACTGGCAGGAGGCTAACAGCATTCTTTTGTTAGACATTAACATAAAATAAGACAGTAGAAATGGATGTTCATCAACAGAATTAGAAGGAACTAAGTAAGTTTTAAGGACAAAAGGTTTACTTATTTAAATTACAGGAGTTAAAAAAATAAGTAAATACATAAATTACAGGAGTTGAGAAACAGCTGGGAATGCAATTTCTTCCCAAGAGTAAAAAACTACAAACAGTTAAATGTAATTATGTTGCAATATAATTTTATCATTTTATCATTTTAGATTAAATGTGTATAATCATCCTAACTAAAATAACTCTATAGACAATACTGAAACATATACATTTATATTTTTAACCTTAGCTTTTTTATTCAGCTTAGTCATCAAATAGCTCAATATTTTATTTTGTTGTTTACTCCTGAGAAAGTTTTCTAATGTGACTTTCAAACACAGTATTAACCAACAAGAACTACCTTAAAATATCTTAAAGTTGCCTTATACTTTTAATTGCTTTACATCACATTTTAATATTCCATTTTGCACAAGAATATATACAACTAGTAGTACTACGATTAGTAGTAGAGTTTATTATTCTGAAATTTTACAGTTGAGAAAAATAGAAATGTCTGTTTAAAAACTTCTCAAAAATTTCCTTTCTTTTCTAAAAAGAAAAAGTTAATTTGAAATGCAAAGGAACAGAAATAAAACATGAGATGTGGTCTAGCTTAAAAGATAATGCATGTAGTTTTATACGCAAAGAAGATACATTTTTAATTAATGTATATGATTTGTCACACGGTGCTTACTGAAATATTCTATAATTTTGCTTAAAATACCTTCTCTGTGAAATTTGGGATCAAGTTTCTAACCAGATTGACCTGCTATAAGAGTGCATTCTAGGATTTCTATGCCATAAAAGATTGTGGTTAAAATGCTCAAAGATGCACTGTCATTGCAGTATATGTAGGGCATTCCCTTCGGATCAAAAAAAACAAGGGAAGAGAAGTTATGGAGAAAGTAAGTATATATTGCAGAGGTCTGGAGGAAAAAAATGCATCTAGATTAGGAAAGTTTTTGGAAATTCAATTATTTATCTTTACACGGTCTGAACAAATTTTATAAAGCTCTTTCATGCATTTTTGGTCCCCTAACCAAAGTAAACCACTTTTGTGGAATGTCTTTTCATGTGTTCCATTGAATGCTGTAATCATTTGTGGTAAATAACAGACAGTAGTTTCAAATACCAATTTCAAAGTCACTAGTGAGTAGCTGTTTAATAGCAAACACCTTGGCAAGACACTGCGGACCTTATAGCCTATGTTTCAATGCATTTAGGATCTTAGCCTAAGAGATATTCCTTAGCAATGAAATATGCTTAGGTATAAATGTACTGGTGAGACAGGCATGTGAAATATGAATGAAGGTTTGAATATTCAGTTTTAAAAATCCTGATAAAAGAAACTACAAAGACATGTCAGGGATCTAATACTTGTTTGCACATTCTTCAGAGCTAAGCATGAAGCATAATAGGATTTCTACAAGCCAAAACAACAAAAGGTGTAAACTGCCTTTTCAGTTGCAAACTTTGTTCATTTATTCCACTGGTAAAAGGATGTAAATCTAAAGTCATTTTTTTGTTAACTGACACCAAGTCTTTCTCACTATTTTTTTTTAAAGAAACACGTGTAAATAAAGGTCAGAGTAAAGTCAAACATCTTCTCTTTAAAAAAAAAGACAATTTAAGGAAATTTCACTAAATCATCCCTGTCAATTAGAACTTGACATTTAAATTAATTTTAGTGCTTTAGGTATTTTAACACTCCTACAATTTTGTATAATTCAGGCAAGATAAATATGAGTATTTAGAAACCTCAACAGCACTTTCTATAAATCTTTGTAATACAAATATAAATCAAATTATAGCAACATCTTTCATTGAGTTTGCCTAAGCCAAAATATTCATATATGTTGATTTAATTTCCTAGTAAACACTTAACTAAAATATGAAAGAATTAAGATACTTTGTTTACTTTTGTAGTTATTTCTAAAAAACAAAGTAGGTACTCAATATAGTAAGTACTCAGTTTTGAACAAATGGCCCAATAGTTAACCTAAAGAAGAAAGGCAGGAAGGGGATCCAACAGACAGAAGAAAAGAGAGAAAGGCACAAGTGAAAAAAAGGCAGGGCAGTGATGGAGAAAATATAAGTAACTACAAATTTGGTCACTTCTCTCAGCTCTTTTTTTTTTTTTTTTTTTTGAGTCAGAGTTTAATTATTGTCTCCCAGGCTGGAATGCAGTGGCACGCTCACGGCCACCACAGCCTCGACCTGCTGGGCTCAGGCAATCCTTCCACCTCAGCCTTCCAGGTAGCCTGGAACTACAGCTATGCGCCACCACACCTGGCTAATTTTTAAATTAATTGTAGAGACGAAGTGTCGCCAAGTTGCCCAACTGGTCTCGAACCCCTGGACTCAAGCAATCCTGTCACCTCTGCCTCCCAAAGTGCTGGATGACAACTCTTTTAGAATATTATTTCAAGTTTTAAACGTTTGCTTTTATTAGTGTCAAATTTCATTCCTAGCTGGGCATAGTGACGCCTGCCCATAATCTTGGGAAGCTGAAGCAGGAGGACTGCTTGAGGCCAGGAGTTCGAGTTCAGCCTGGGCAACATAAGAAGATCCTGTCTCTACAAAAAATAAATTAAAAAATTGGCCGGGTGTGGTAGCTCATGACTGCAGTCTCAGACTTTGAAAGTACAATGCAGGAGGCTCTCTTGAGGCCAGGAATTTCAGGCTGCAGTGAGCTAGGATCATGCCACCACACTACAGTTTAGGTGACATAATGAGATCCTGTCACAAATAAAACTAAACTAAAAATTTATATTTCTAATTTATATATACATGTCATTTAAAAATATACTACAAGCCAGGCGTGGTGGCTCAAGCCTGTAATCCAGCACTTTGGGAGGCAGAAGTGAGAGGATTGCCTGAGCCCAAGGGTTCAAGATCTGCCTGGGAAACTTGGTGAGACCTTGTCTCTACAATAAATCAAAAATTAGCTGGGAGTGGTGGCACATACAGTAGTTCTAGCTACTTGGAAAGTTGAAATGGAAGGATCTTCTGAGCCTAGCAGGTGGAGGCTGGGGTAGCTGTGAACGTGCACTGAACTCCAGCCTGGGTGACAGAGTGATACTCCGACTCAAAAAAATGTACTACAGATGTCCAAAGGTCCAAAGAGCCAATGTTAATAGCAAAGTTAACAAAATTTGTCTCTCACACACACTGTACCAAAGTCTATAGGCTATTTATTGGAATGTTTCCCTGTTATCTGTGCTTCAGTGTCTTATCTGTAATGTTTCTAAGCCCTAAGACTCACTACCTCAGTTCATTCAGAAGTTAATTTATCTGTCCTAGATTGGAGACTAAGGAGACATGACAACCAAATGCAATGTGGGCTCCTAATTGGATCCTGAGCCAGAATTTTACACTGTTCAATACAGTGATCACTAGTCGTGTGTGGCTATTAAGCATCTAAAATTTGGAAAGTTCAAACTGAGATATACTCTAAGTGCAAAATACACACCAAATTTAGGAAACATTGCATTTTTAAAAAGAATGTGTCCAGGCAAAGTGGCTCTTGCCTGTAATCCTAGGACTTTGGGAGGCCAAGGTTGCAGTAGCCATGATGGTGCCACTGCACTCTAGCTTGGGCAACAGAGTGAGAGTTCAATTAAAAATAAACAAACAAATAAATAAAGTATAAAACATATTATTAACATTAATTTCACCTATTTTTTTTGTTTGTTTATTTAACATGTGGCTGGTAGAAAATTTAAAATCACATATGTATCTTGCCTTATATTTCTGTTGGACAGAGTTGATCTAGAAATCCAAGCTAAGGAGTTTGTACTGCATCCTGGGCTGCCAGTGTAGATCCTTGACTGGAAATCTGAGATTGTTTTTCTGGTAGACTAGCCTGGCTGTAGCCTGAAAGATGGTCAGAAAGGACAGCATGTTACAGGAGTTCAGGAGGAAGGTGATGTGGTTTTAGACTAGAGTCATGACTGTGGGGCTGGAGAAGAAAGTTACAATCCAAGAGACATTTAGAAGGGATTACCAAGAGATCTTTGTGATGTTCTGGATATAGGGTATGGTGAAGAAAGTAGAATCAACTATGTTTCATGGTTTCTCACCTGAGAGGTTGGGAGAATCTCCAACAGAAATGGAGTTATCTCAAAATTTTAGGAGTGACGAGTTAATTTTTTTAAACATTTTATTTCAAAATAATTGCAGATTTACAAAAAAGCTTATTTCTTTCTTTTTCTTTTTTTTTTTTTTTGAGTTGGAGTCTCACTTTATCAACCAGACTGGAGTGCAGTGGTCGCTCCCGGCCACTGCAGCCTCGACCTGCTGGGCTCCAGCGATCCTTCCGCCTCAGCCTTCCAAGTAACTGGAATTACAGGCGCGCGTTACCACACCTGACTAATTTTTTGATTTATTGTAGAGATGAGGTCTCGCTTGCCGAGGCGTGTCTCGAACCCGTGGGCTCAGGCAATCCACTCATCTCAGCTCCCAAGGCGCGAGATTACAGGCTGAGCCACCGAGCCCAGCTTAAAAAAGCTTATTTCTATCTCCAAATTTGTTCTCACAGCTTAGCTAATCTGCCTACCCCTTACTTTCCTTGAGGGCCAGACTCCTTTCATGCAGATTTTACCAGCTCCTGTTGGACATTCTTTCTTCTAACTATCATCAGGTCTCCATACAGCACATCATTGCTTAGTGTTTATTTCTTCTACAACCATTTCATTTAGTGCTGGCTTCCCAGCTAAATTGTAAACGCCTTAAAGACAAGTACTATGTCATAGCATTTTCTATGCTAACATAAATCCTAGAAGAACACGGGATAGAAAGTGGATGATTCATGAAAATCTCTTGGCTGACAGAATGATTATAACACACTTGTCTTCTAACAATTAAGTTGACCACCTAAATCTACTTTTTTGTAACCACTACTCTAAAACCTAAAATGCTCAGTGGTTGACAAGATGGATAGGCCCAATATTTTAATTGTTCTCACAAATGTTTACTTAATAGTCTTACACTCGGTTGAATACCCATCATCAGACTCCAGTCCCTGCTCCACTACTTACTAGTTTTGTAATTTGACATAAGTCACATAAACCCTCATATCTGGTTTTCTCCTCCATAAATGAAGCTTGCAATGCCTTGCCTATCTCACACAGTTGTTGTGGGGATCAAATGAGATTGTATAATGTATACATAAAAGCACTAGACATTTTCAGTGAGGCCTAGGTTTGAATCCAGGCTCTACCTCTTAGTATGTGTGTGACCTTTATCAAATTACTTAACTTATTTGTATCATATCTCAGCTTACGTATTTGCAAATATAGGCACAATAATATCTAACGCTCGGTGCTATAGTGATGTGAGGTATGAGGTCTAAGTATATAGACTTCTATGTGAGGAGCTTAATTCATTGCTAGTGATATTGATGTCACTCAGTAAGTAATGAATTATGAATGTGATCAAATTGCCATGAACAGGTGGTTATTATTCATTATTAATCTTCACAAAATGGTTTGATGTGAAGCAAATCGTTAACCATTATGGACACAGTGCATTATTGAGTCATTTTTGCTGAATTCAAAAGAAGCCTTTCAGGTTAAAATTTGCAAACATATATAGGAATAGAACAGTGATTAAAAATGAGCCGGATGCGGTGGCTTAAGCCTGTAATCCCAGCACTTTGGGAGGCCGAGGTGAGAAGATTGTCTGAGCTCAGGGATTCGAGACAAGCCTGAGCAACCTGGTGAGACCTTGTTTCTACAATAAATCAAAAAATAAGCCAGATATGGTAGTGCGCACCTGTATTTCCAGCTACTTGGAAGGCTCAGGTGGAAGGATCACCTGAGCCCTGTAGATTGAGGCTGCAGTGGCCGTGAGCATGCCACTGCACTCCAGTTTGGGTGACAGAGGGAGACTCTGACTCAAAAAAAGAAAAAAAATGAACTCCCTCCTTACACATACACCTCTTGATTTGTTATTTTAAAAGTTCTTTTATTTTATTTGAAATCTTGAGAATCAAATAAAATAATTCTTCTAGATTGCCTACATATATTTTTAGCTTTGAAAAAAAGTGCTTAAATCGATTCCAGGAAAAAATATGATTTGAAATGAAGAATTAAACTCTGTATTTATGGTCAGAGAAGGATCTTCTATATGGCTGTTACTCATCAAATCATAGACTCATGGAATTTATTAGTAGAAAGAACTATTAGTGATCATCTGCCAAGCCTTTCATTTGATTGATTGATTGACTGATTGATTTAGTCAGGGTCTCACTCTTTCCCAGGTAAAAGTGCAGTGGCACGCTCATGGCCACCGCAGCCTCCTGGGCTCAAGTGATCCTTCTGCCTCAGCCTACTGAGTAGCTGAGACTGCAGGCACACCATCAAGCCCAGACAATTTTTTATTTTTAATTTTTTTGTGGAAATGAAGTCTCACTATGTTGCTTAGGCTGGTCTCGAAATCCTGACTCGCCGTGCTCGGTGGCTCAGCCTGTAATCCCGCGCCTTGGGAGGGTGAGGCGAGTGGATTGCCTGAGCCTGTGGGTTCGAGACCCACCTGGGCAACTTGGCGAGACCTCATCTCTACAATAAATCAAAAAATTAGCCGAGCGTGGTAGCGCGTGCCTGTAGTTCCAGCTACTTGGAAGGCTGAGATGGAAGGATCGCTGGAGCCCAGCAGATCGAGGCTGCGGTGGCCGGGAGCAGCCACTGCACTCCAGTCTGGGCAACAGAGTGAGACTCCAACTCAAAAAAAAAAATGAAATCCTGGCTCAAGCAACACTCTCGCCTCGTCCTCCCAAAGTGCTAGGATTACAGGTGTGTGCCACCGCTCCCAGCTCCCCTCATTTTACAGATGTAAAAATTGAGGCCCAAAAAGAAGAAATAGCCCAAGATTACTCAGATTGTAAAAAAACACCAGGACAAAACTTGCATCTTTGGATTTTTGAGACCATTTTCTTTCCATTGCACCATCTCCTACTGTAGAAAGCACCATTCTTTTTTTAAGACTGTATATGGCAGAAGTGAAGAGATTTAGGGAAAAAAAACAAAACTTTAAATTTTGCGCCGTGATCTTGAACATACTCAGAAAATCTCAAATTTTTTTTTTCTAATTTATTTATTTATTGTAAAGATGTAGGGTACAATTCAGGGTTAGGTATGCAAACATTGATCATGCGGGTACCCTTGTTGATGAGGTATGCCCCTCCCTCCCCTAGCAGTTTTTCCCATCTGCCAGTCCCACCCCCTTCCCCTGACAGTTTTCCGCTACTGCCAATTACTTTCTTATAGCATTAAAATTGTTCAAGGTCACCTTGTGAGTGAGAACATATGGAATTCATTTCTTTGTTTTTGTGATAAATCACTGAGTATGATCGACTCCAAATCCATCCAATTTGCTGCAAAGTCCATATATTTGTCCTTCTTTATGACTGCATAATATTCCATTGTGTATATGTACCACATTTTTTTTATCCAGTCCAGCTTCGATGGGCAACACGGTTGGTTCCATGTTTTTACTATTGTGAATAGAGCTGCAACAAACATTCATGTGCAGGTATCCTTTTTGTAGAATAATTTGAGTTCCTCCAGGTATATTCCCAATAGGGGAATTGCTGGGTCATATGGAAGGAAAACTGGCTGAACACATGCAGAAGATTAAAACAAGACCACAACCTACCATCATATGCAAAAGTCAACTCTAAATGGATCAAAGACCAAAAAGATAGCTGTACATGCATGTTTGTTGCAGCTCGATTCACAATAGCA
>CAUYQG010240129.1:0-14526 GCA_963574415.1 Tarsius wallacei | reverse complement strand
ATTCCTGTATTGTCGTTTCCAGGTCTGAGAGGAATGCTGCTGGTAATTTAATGGGTATTTTGTTAAATCTGCAGATTGCTTTAGGTAGGATGAACATCTTAATAATGTTGATACCTCAGCATTTCCTGGATGCATTTACTGCAGTCAAGTATTAGCCATGCAGGTTCAGAAAATATCAGTCTCTCAGAGCTGGTAACACTTACTGAGATTGCCTTGCAATGTTCAAACTGAAGCATATAAATTAGAGGTTGACTTGTTGAATTACAATAAGAACTGCAACTTTCAAATGCTAAATTTTCATATGAGCCTGAGCAATCCATTCTTTCCCTCTAAGAAGAAAAATTCATGGAAATCAAATTTGGATGCAAAAATCATTTGAACAAAGAAAATGATTTTGGGGTCTCAAACGTTCTGTACTGCCAAATCCTCAGACTGGTGCACAAGCAGTGCTACCAGCTTTCCTTTTCTAACTTTATTCATCAATGTTGCCTTGCATTTCAATGAATTCTTTCCCCGGATATCTTAATATCACTCACCAGCAACACTTTGCGTCTTAACTCAGCCAGGTAGCAGCATGGTCTCTAGAATGGAAAAAACTTTTCAGTCACTCAATTATAAGATAATTTTCTAGAATGCTTCTTCCATAATGGCATTTTCAAAACATCTTATTTTTTAAGGTCTTATTATGCCTTAGTGTATTCCATGTTTACTACCTAAGTCAATGCATTCACACATTTGAAAATTCTCACTGACTGTGAGAATAATATGGATTTGCAGATATTGTGACTGTTCACACATATGCTGGTTTTCCTCCTTCCCTTAAGAATACGGTAGGATTGCAGTCTCTACCTTCTTGAAGGGACGCATGACCACTGACTTGATTGACTAAAGAAATGAGTAGAAGTGAAATGTGACACTTCCAGGTGGGAGTCTTGAAATTTCAGGCACGGCTGGCCACGCTCACTTTCTGCCACAGCACCTGGTGATGCTCCAGGTAGTAGCATCTTAATCCCAAACTCATGGAACAGATTCTCTACCCATGCATGATGGACATGTCATATACATGAGAAATCCCTCCCTCTTGTCTTAAGCCACTGAGCATTTGCAGTTATTTATGTACTATAACCTAAGTTGTTCTGACTAACATAAAGACAAAAATATCGAGAGTGTCCCCTGATGACATCTGGTTTTACTTTACCTAATGTTCACCATCTATAAAATAAGATCATTGTGTCTGAGAATGTCTAAGTTTCTTCCAAGTCAGAAGTTGCTATAAATTTCTCAATTTACAAATGATTTTCCTGGGCTTTGCTTTGAGGTCGATGTCCATATGGACAAATCTATACTTTCATTCAGCAGCATGTTCAGATGAGTTTTCAACAGTTTTCAGACTTTTATGTTCTGATCATAGGAATTTTCATTTTGGAGAAAGGACTACTGCTTTTTTTTTTCTTTCTGTTCTTTTTCTTTCTTTTCTTTTCTTTTTCTTTTTTTTTTTTTTTTTTTTGGAGATAGAGAATGAGTCTCACTTTGTCACTCAGGTTGGAGTGCAGTGGTGTAACCATTGTTCACTGTAGCCTCCAACTCCTGGGCTCAAATGATCCTCCCACCTCACCTCCCAAATAGCTAGGACTGGAGGTGGGCACCACTATGCCTGACTACTTTAAATATATACATATTATGGAGATATGGTGATTTTGCTGTGTCGACCAGACTGGTCTGGAACTCCCAGCTTCAAGTTATTCTCCTTTCTCGACCTCCCAAAGTACTGAGTTACAGGTGTTAGCCTGAGTCAGGTGTCCTGGCCCATGATTGCTTTTTGATAGCGTACAGGAAAACTCTCAAACAAGACCTTTAATACATTTAGAAAAGTGCCCCCCCCCACCCCCAGGATTTGAGCTTATAGAAACAGAGCTCAGGGAAAGCAACTTTTTCCTAGGAATTGGTAGGTGAAACAAAAAGCTATTTGTGGCACTGTGAAATAAAAAGAAAAAAAGTTTAACGGCTGAGAAAATATTGAGGAGGGAGAAAATGGCTCATTTAGGGCATGCTGGCAACATTAAAATACTTTGAGTGGAAAAGAAGTCATCACAAGATATAAAACATCTGCTGTTAGGAATTACTGAGAAAAGAACAATGCTAATACTAGACATATAAATTACCAACCAATGGAATATGTTTATGTGTGACAACTTTTTCAAACAGAAATGATCACTCATCATTAAGCTTTATTCAATTAGCCAAGCAAATGAGTAAGAAAATGTCACAGCTGAATCTTTAACACTTCTTTATTTCTTATGTGTTCATCTTGAAAACTCAAGACATTCCTCACCGAGGGCAACATATGGAATGACTAAATCTCAAGTATTAATTCAAAGCCATTTTTCTCTTCACAATCCCAGGATACAAAATACAGCTGAGAACAAAGTCACAGCATAAAACACAGACTTTCCTCCCTGAAGCTCAGATAACAGTCGTGCAGCCAAATGGAATTTTACCAAACATTCTAAAATGAGTAACATTGTGTGAGCTCTGTTCCTTTGGGAACTTTATGAAAATGAGATCTATCACAAAGGGTTCTCCAAGAAAAAAACCTAAAAGAAATAGGCATTTGTCATGACCTAGAGACGACTGCAGAAAGTTAAACACCTAAGAATAGCTTAAACTGAAAAAAAAAACAACTTGTTTTTCCTTAAACACACTAATAAAAAAGAAACTAAAATTTATTGGATGTCTATCACTTAGTCTTTCAGCAACCTTTATTTGTTGTATATAAGGTGCCAAGAACAGTATTAGATGCTTCCACAAGAACTATCTCATTTAGTCAAGAACTCTGTAAATTACAGATTAATTGATAGATGAATGGCTTGCCTAAAGTCATACAACTAGCAGGCTGCTTTATGTAAGAAGCAATTATTAAGGGTCTACTAGTCATTATTAAGGGTCAGCAATTTTTTTGTTCTCTAGAGTTCATCACTATTATTTGGGGAGCCAGGATAAATGTACAACCTGAGGTCCCTGCACCACATGCCTAAATATTTAAAATGATAAACAACGGTGAGCTATAGCCAGCTCTTATAGGCTTGGGAAAATGAATTGCATGCATCTCTTCCCAAACTCACATTTGGCATTATTGTGTTGGTAGTCTAAAATCAGCCATGGCGGGAGTATTTAGAGCATGTTAATGGTAAACACTATACATTGCTTTTTTGTTGGTTGGTTGATCTTCAGAGAATCTCTTAAGTGTTTACCAGCACAGCACTGCTTATAATAACCTAACTTAAATAAAATATGTTCTATTTCTAACCTTGAAAAATATACCTTCATAAAAATCTGGAATGCCAATTTTGTCCTCGATTCCTTGTTGTTTCACACCAGGAATTGGCAAGGAAGGAACAGTTATTCCCTAAAACTCTAGCTCTTAGCCTGTAGCATAAGGCCCGAGCTCTCTCCACTTCTCACTCCATCCCTGTTTTCATCATACACTGGAAAGGAGTTCAAGTGAACACCTGCGGAAACCCCAGCATACATGTCTAAGCTTCGTCTGTATCTGTATACACACACATAGAGGTGTCCCCAGACCACTTTTTGGAGTCTAGTCCCATGTATACTAGGGGTGCAGAACAATCTTGGCAGGCTGGATGAAACGACTAAAACACTCACAGACCCCTCTAGGGGTTTGAAATTTCAGGGTCCTGGATCCCAGAGTACCTAGATAGAGGGATGATATAGGCTTTGGTTGGGTCACTTGGTCACTTAGAGTCACACCCCATGGGGAGTGGTACAGGTGGAGGAGAGTCAGAATAGAGCCCTCTAAAACACAGGACTTGGGATAGAGAACTCTATTGCTTGTTCTAAGAACGGCACTAAATACAGAAGTTTCAAAGCCCTCATGGAACTCTCATTCCACTGAGAGGAGACATACAAGGGAGGACCCTCCAAAACGGAATTATCTTCCCAAGGGCAGGCCCCTTGTAATACACTCAGAATTTCTTCCTCCTAACCAAATGGTCAACCACAGTTTTTATCTGGAAGTTTGAGAAGGTTGCATCATGATTTGCAGAAGTGTCCTGAGTTGTGGCAAACAGGTGACAGTTTCTTCCAGCATGACAACATACTTGCCTACACCACATTGAGCGCTTGGCAGTTTTTGACCAAAAATGACGTGATCCCCCATGCCCCCACCCTCCCTATTCACTATTCACCTAGTCTTGCCCCTAGTGACTGTTTTTTTGTTGTTGTTGTTTTTGTTTCCCTGGAAGAAGAGAGTCCTCAAATGGCAACGTTTTGCCAGTGTGGGAGAGGTGAAACAAAAAAAAGGCAGAACCACTAAAAGGCATCAAAATTGACACATTCAAAAACTTCTTTGAAGCAACCCCTTCGGGTCTCCTCCCACTGTGGAAACTTTCCTGTCCTCTCAATAAATCCTGCTTAAAAAACAAAACAAAAAACAAAAAACAAAAAAAAGATGCTTTGAGCAGTGGAAAAAGCTTCTCGGTAGGTGTATTACATCAACCAAAGAGTACTTTGAAGGTGACTGAAGTTTAAACCTGTAAGTATAAAAACACAATTTTTTATAAATTAATTCCGGATTTTGGGGGGGTCTCCTTGTAAAATAAACAAATTATTTTGATCAAATTGTCTTTACTACCATCGCTCTTTTCAGCCCAGGTGAAATAATATTAGTTGTTACCATGTATTGGCAGCACACTATTACTCAGAGCTTAAAAAATTCTTGGAGACTCAATGACTACAAATTCAGAGCTTGGTTATTAACATTAGTAAGCCAAATAATTGCCAATGCTTACTCATCACAAAATAATAGTCATTGGAAGGACTCGAAGCAACTTTCCATTCCATGAGCATGCTCCTTCTACCTACTCAGCTAAATCTTTTTGGAAATTTTGGATTGGTTTTGCTTCTTGCTCACAGGTCCTGATGTACTTTGGAATATTGTCCCTCCCAAGTCTCTTGCTAAGATGTGATCTCCAGTGTGGGAAGTGGAGTCTAGTGGGAGGTATGTGGGTCATGAGGGTGGATCCCTCATGAATGACTTGGTGCAATTCTCATGGCAATGAGTGAATTCTCTCTCTATTAGTTCACACCAGAGCTGGTTGTTTAAACGAGCCTGGCACCTCCTTTTCTCTCATTGCTTCCACTGTCATCATGAGATACACCTGCTCTGTCTCTACCTTCCGCCGTGATTGTAAGCTTCCGATGCTTCACCAGAAGCCCAGCAAGCATCGATGCCATGCAGAATTTTGACACTCTTTTCTTCATAAATTACTCCATCCCCAGGTTTTTTTTAGAGCGTTGCAAAACAAATGAATACAAGCACTAAAAGCAGTTTCATTATCTACCTAAAAAATAGAAAAACATGGGCAAAGTGTCAGCAATACCAATTCTGAAATCAATGATGCCTCTTACATGTTTGCAACCATCTGTAGTTTATGAACCACTATAATCTCATTTTCTCCATCTGAAATCCAGAATACTTCCATTGTTTGCTACTTCCAGGATAGTACACTGAAAGGCCATACAAGGTCTAACCATTAAGTTCACAAACTCATCCTAGAAAAAGTTGTTGAATATCACTATGGTCACCTTGAAAGTGTGAAGCTATGCAGAAACATCGGCACCTAGTCCACCTGTCAAAAGCAATTTGGCAACTCTTTTCTGGAATGACCATCAGAGCTGTCATCGTATTACCCTTGATGTCCTGAATGTCATCAAAATGTCTTCCTTTCAATATTCCCTTTATCTTCAGGTAAAGAAAAAAGTCATTGGAGGCCAGATCAGGGAAGTCAGGAGGGTGTTTCAATACAGTTATTTGTTTACAGGTTAAAAACTCCTTCAAAGACAGTGCTGTGTGAGCTGGTGCATTGTCATGATGCAAGAGCTCCTTCGGGACCATTTTTGCACACACCTTTCTCAAGCCAAGATTTTCAGTTAAGATTTTCCCAACTGTTTCTCTATCAACGTTTATTTGGGCTGCTATGTTTCTTACAGTCAGCCAAAGATTTTGATGCACAACTCGACAAATGTTTGTAAAGTTTTCATCAGTTCTGCCCGTTACTGTCCATCCTGACCTCTCATCATCAGTGATGCTTTCTCTCCCCTCAGAACAATGTTTAATGCATTTGTACACTGCCATTTTCCTTATGGCATTATCTGCATAAACTTGGACAAACATGTCCCTGATTTCACTTCCACTGTTGCCAAGTTTAACAAGAAATTTAATGTTTGTTCGTTGCTCTAATTGAAGCTCTGACATTCTCGTGAAGGCAAATGAAAACATGCAACAACAATAACGAACGCCACTCAGCAAGACACTGCCACACATTGAAACAAACACAGCTGTGAGACACTGATACACCAATGTTATGAAACCTTACCGTGTTGTTTGTAAGTACTGCCAACATTAGTGCACAGAGGCAAGTTCGCGAACCTAATTGTCAGACCTCATATGACAGAGCAAGCTGAAGGCTAAAGAATTAACACAGCAGGAGAGCCCTTGGGGAAATCCTTGTTTTATTTTTTTAGTCTTAAAAAGGCTTTAAATTTGTTTTGTATTTAGGTACAGTTGACAAATAAAAAGTATATTTATCTATGGTACAACTTGATGTTTTGATATATGTATATACTATCAAATGATGAACTCAAACTAACTAACATATCCATCACCTTACATACATAATCATTTTATGTTGTGTGATCATTTACAGTCTACTGTCAGTAATTTTCAAGTATACGAGTACAATATGTTCGTATGAATTATAGTCACCATGTTGTACAATAGCTTTCCCACACTTTTTCATCCTGTCTGACTCAAACTTTGCACCCTGAGACCAATATCTCCTCATGCCCCTTCCAACACCCTCAGCCCCTGGCAACCACAATTCTACTCTCTGCTTCTGTGAGTTGGGTTACTTTAGATCCCACATGAAAGCGAGATTATGTAGTACTTGCCTTTTTGTGCCTGACCTGTTTCATTTAGTGCATGTCCTCCAAGCTCACCCATGTTGTTACAAATAACAGAGTTTTCTTAAACTGAATAGTATTCCATTACACACACACACACACACACCATGTTTTCTTTGTCCAATCATTCATTGAATAACACTTTGGTCGATTTCCTATCTTGACTATTGTGAACAATGCGCCATGGTATTGGTCATGCAACAGTTTTTTGGATATGACCCCCAAATCACGGGCAACACAAACAAAAACAGGCAAATGGAATGGCATCGAACTACAAACTTCCACACAGCCAAGAAAGCAAATAACAGAGTGAAGAGACAACGCATGAAATGGGAGAAAATATTTGCAAACTACCCAGCTGACAAGGTATTAATATCCAGAATATATAAGAAACACAAGCAACTTGACAGGAAAAAAAAGAAAAAAGTCTGATCAAAAAAGGCAAAAAATTTGAATAAACATTTCTCAAAAGAAGACAAGCAAATGGCCAATAGGTATGTATGAAAAAATGCTCAAAACCATTAATCATCAGAGAAATGCAAGTAAAAACTACACCTTCATTGTTAGAATGGCTTTTTATCAAAAAGACGACAGATAAATGTTGGGAGGGTGTAAAGGGGAGGAAGCACTTGCACACTGCTGGTGAGAATGTGAATTGGTACAGCTTTGACAGAAAACAGTCTGGAGATTTCTCAGAAAATTAAAAATAGAACTACCACATGGTCCAGCAATCCCACTTCAGGGTGCATACCCAGAGGACATAAAATCAGTATTCCAAAAGATGACTGCACTCCCATGTTCACTTAAGAGGCTTCTTACAGCAAGGATAGAGGTTTGTTTATTTGTCACTTTGTGAAAATTGATTGTTTATGTGCAGGTTTTTTTAACTATTGACAGGTGTGCACGTTGGTATATTTGTTGTCGGCTTTGTTTTATTTACTCATTCCATTAGAAACCATGTGGAAGCAACACATTTTTTTAACAACTTCCTTAAAGCCAAAACAAAATTTACCCAATTTATCTCAGGGATTGTTACCAAAGCACAAGGTGTGAAATAAAAATTAATCATGTGTATTTCTGTTTTGTCATGAATTATTAAAATGTAACTAACAGATTGCGTCCAGCATACCTGAAACTTCAGCTACCGGTGGGTTTCAAATGCTGGTCACATTTGTGGGCACCCCACATACACACACCCTCCTCCCCTACACGGAAAACAAAACCTGCTGTTATTTTCACTGGTCACTGGATGTCAGTAATTTGACCTGGAGACTTGGGGGAAGGAGGAGGGTGGAAAGAGGGACCACAGATGCAGAGACACAGTTTAAATTTTACTGTGAAGGGAGCTGACAGAGCATCATTGACGGAGGGAACACCGCAGCTCTAGAGGCGGGGGTGACCCATAAAGGAGGCCACCAGACAGTTAGGCTGCGTTTTCCTCCTCACCCTTCTCCTTCTTCTCCCGTCCTCCTCCCTCCTCCTCCCCTTTCCCTTCCCTCTCTCTGTGGTTAGCTCTTTTGTTTCTTTTTGCCTGAGTCTCACTCACAGTCCTGAGTCCTTTGGGCAAGAAGCAACACGTTGCAGGCAGAGGCTGCTGGTGTGGGTGGGAGGAGGGCAGAGGACTCGTGCTTCTTCCTCCTGGACTTTAGCTGTCACCTGCAGACTGTCTTTTAATGTCATCTACAGCCTTTGGGGAACCAGGGCCTGAGTCCCCTCCAAGGAGCCCTCTGCCTGCACTGGGCACTCTCCAAGTGCTTGCCTGACAGCCAGGCTCTGAATCCTGGCATCTGGCCTTTCCCTTTTGTTGTCCCAAGGGCTGTGGGTTGTGAGCCAAGTCACTGGGCAACCAAGTATCTTCAGAGAAGCCACATGTTCTCCAGCGACTACTGTTTATTCCAGTCAAAACTACAAAGAAAGGAAGGTGTTAGGTTTAGGGGGAACCAGTCTCAGCCTTCCTACCAAACCCTTACAATAATCTAACCTCCAAAGAGGCTCATCTTGAAATATTCGATGGGCAAATAGATACCACCTCACCTCTGCTCAGGTAAGAGCTGCCAGCTCCTCCCTGTTAAATGCACATTTCAATGCCTCTTCTCCAAGGGAGCCAATTGTGCCATAAAAGAGCTATCACTAGGAACAGGTGGGAAAAAAGTGAACTGCTTGTTCACTTGCTCTTGTAGCTGCTGCTGGTGCAGAAACAGGAGATAAGACAGGTGAGAACGGCTTTTCCTTCTATCAAGAAAGGTTTTAAACTACAGTGCTTTGCATTGAGTCCTGGGGCTTTGTGGCTTCAGTAACTTGTAGTAGTCAGTTAATAGGCAAAATATTTTCTCCTGTGAACTGCTTCCCCTCTGGGCCATAAAAGCTTTTTTCTTTTATGTTTTTTTTCAAACCTCCAAGCTCGCTTCTGGAGTTGCTACACCTTTGGATTGAGACACCCTTCCTCATTTGCAAACCTCAGTTGTGTCTGGGGGCAGGGCCACAGCTGAGCTGCCAGGAGCAGAAAGCCTTCCAAGGAAAAGCACCACAACGGAGTGGAAACCGGGGGCCAGATCCATCCTGGGATGTGACGGGCATCAGAAGGCTTCCTCTCCAAAGGACCCGAGGACCACAGCTGATCTTCTCTACTTGGTAAGTTTTGTGTGGCTTGGTGCCTAAAGCATATCTGAGAACAGGCACGGTTGAGCTCAACTGTCTCTTATTTAAAGGGTTTGTGGATTTGGGTCTGTCGTGGGGAGTTGGGGGAGCATCCAGTTGGAGCACCGGTCACATGTAACTCACAGCTCCGCAGGCTGCGACAAGGATGGTCTCTCAGGCTTTTGGAATCGGTTTGATTTTGGAATGCAGTGGATCTGATTGCTTCTTGGCAGCTTCCCCTTTCCAATTATGTTTGGCTTAGTCTGGTAGTCAAATTACTTTGCAATGCCTAAGCGGATCCAGAAAATATACGGAGGGGACAGAGAGAACACTGTCTAAAAAGCAGAGTGGGAATGGGGGAAGGAGGGTTCTGGCTGGATTTTCAAATGTCCCCTGAATAATCCACAATGCATCCCAAAGAAAAGTGACTGCACGTTATATCCTGGCCCCTTGTTAAGTCCAAAAGGTGGAATGTGACATGCTTCTTTAAAATCCTGGTCAGTTAAAGCCATTGTGCACATTTTCAATTGTTTTGCTTCCTTAATAAAGCTCAAGAAGACACATTACAGTGATTCTGAATTGACTTGATTAACTCTGCAAGATTTTTCATAATGAATATATGTTCTAATTCAAAGACTTTAGAACTTTTACTGAAATCCAGATTCATTACTTTGCCTTACATGAGTAAACAAATGCCTTGATCATTTGAGTTCCAATGTGAATGGGGTAATTCCATTGGAGTGGAGCCAGCCTTCCTTTGTATAATCGACGAAGGAAGTGTTTGGCAAAATTTGGTGCTTTAAACAAGACAGGTAAAGTGGTGAACCTACTCAAGAGAATGGACTGGTTTTTCTAATGACTTTATTTTGTCTCGTTGTTGTTGTTGTTGTTTTTGAGACTCTGTCACTGAGGCAGTTCCGTGGGACGATCATAGCTCACTTCAATCTCATAGCTCATTTCAACCTCAAACCCCTATGCTCCAGCAATTCTCCCAGTTCATCCTCCCAGGTAGCTGGGACTACATGGGTCCATCATCATACATGGCTAATTATTATTATCTTTTTAAAAATTTTTTTAGAGACAGGGTCTTACTGTGTTGCCCAGGCCAGTCTGGAAGTCCTGGCCTCAAGTTCTTCCACCTTGGCCTTCCAACATCCTGGGATTCATGGCGTGAGAAACCACGCTCAGCCCCTAATGGCTTCATAGAATTCACATGAGAATATATTCACAAATGATATATACATCTCAGCCACAGATTAAATCAAGTTAAAAAAAAAAAATCACCAAGCTGAAGGGCCTTATGTAGCAGATGCCTTGAGTAGAGCATTGTATGTATTCAAATTATATTTGAGGGACTACTTCCCCTCTCCAAATCCAAGGTCATCTGTAAGGTAGAGATAATAGTGCGGGTTTTAGAGAATTTTCTGGGGGATTAAATAAGGGACTCCATAGAAAGCATCGACTAAGTGGTTAGAACATAATAATTGCTGAATAGGTAACTTTAGACACATACTTCCCACACATACACCCATTCAAATTTGCATATTTCTTTTGTTTGGGTCACTCTTTGATTCTTCTGCCTAGAGGCAGGAGGTCAAACACATTCGTGCATCCTGTTATACGACAGCAGGTCTGATCATTTACCCTGAGAAAGAAAAGATGAAAATTAATAGATACTGATATTTGATAATAGGGGTCTATGCTGGTCGTGCCTTCCATTACTAAAACAGTCAAGAAAGGACAGTCTTTTATTCTGAGGGATGAGTAGCCTAGTAGGTGAATCCGCTTTCTTAGGCACATATGAATAGTCTTCTGCAATTTTAATTTTATATATAGTAACTATAAAGTTTCTGCATCAGCTTCCTGTGAATTCCCTCCAAAATTTATGATTGAAACTAGTTGTAATTCACATTTGAAGCGTGTTTGCATTCTGTTTTATTAGAACTTGACAATCGTCTCCACTTTATATGTAACATGGGGCTGGCAAACGTAGGCTTGGGCAATGTCTCAGAGTAACGAGTACCGTGGACTTGGACAAATTACACCCAATATCTCTAAGTTTCCATTTTCCTTGTATCGATGAGGGCCCTAAACCCAGGACTACCACAGGCTGCTTCTTTTCAGTTCTATAGGCTCTAGTTCTAGGTCACTTATCTTTCCACAATCAATGCATGAAATAACCTTCAGAGCTACTTTCTTGATTTTCCAAACAGTGCTGGAGACTCAGGTGACACATTTCAATGTATATTAAGAAAAAGAAAAAATAACCCACACCTGTCACCAACATAGAATAATCCCCAAAATAAGCAGTTTAATTGTGCCGAACAGAAGTCCCAGACAAACTTCCATAACTCTGAAGAGAAAAATAGTGTTAGGTGAATTAGGAAAGTAAACACACACACACACACACACACACACACACACACACACACACCTCAAGTGATGATATGAAATAAAAGAAACCTATCCCATCAGATAGAAATCCGCCAAAACCCAAGAGCTGTTTTTCAGAACAGGCAAAACTACTCCCTCCTACCAAAACCAATCTGATATTGCATAAACTAATTATAATCATAAGAAAATAAAGACGGGTACCCGCATAATGAACATTTGTATACCTAGCCCTGAAATGTACCTCACATCTTTAAAAAAATTTCTTTAAGTTAAAAAAAAGATGATAATCAAGTATAAAATAAATAAGAATTTTCATTTAATAGGTGTTTTTTAATTTGGCAAAGAAATCTCACTTATAAAAATATATCTTATATTTTTAACTAGGAGTATCTACTTTTTTCTCTTCTTCAGAGAAATACAATAGCTTACTATCTAACTAAATTGCCATGATGCTTCAATTGAGCTTAATTCTAATAATTCAAGTGGGTTAAGTTAAAAAACAGATTTCAATAAATCATATTTATATGCAAGACTATAAATTTTCAGAAAAAAATTACTTTTAAATGCTGATGATTTGTGATGCTTTTTCTTTTTTATTTCATCACATTTTCCCCAGCAGAGCTTTAAATAATCCAAAAAAAATTACAGTGGGAAATTATCTTCCCACTTTTGCCATGCTTTTGTTTGGATCACATATCACATTTATCATAGAGCTAAGAAAGGGGTTGTGAAGACAAGGAATGACCCGCCAAGTTCCTGCCATTGAACTTCAGCACCACCCAAGTCTTTCCAGTTCTTCCACACTCTCCCATGTGCCTTGGGCAGCCTCCCATCAGACAGTGTCTTGACGTCTCCACCTTGCTGAGATTACCTTCCTCAGGATAGCCACTTGCCCAGATGGGTTGGAAGGAAGGGTCTGTCTCCTCTAAAGACCAGAAATGTGTCTCTCCTTCTCCAGTTCAAACTTTCCAGGTAGAAGGAGGAGAAGAAAAAAAAAAAAGAAAAAGAGAAACAGAAAGTTTGAAATAGCAGTTTGAGATGTAACTCATGTTTTGGGGACAGATGTCTACAGGTATGATCACTTCAATAGTTGGTGTGACGTGGGCATAGTGCCATCTTTAGGTACAGGAATCATGTTTCTCATGGTGGAAAATGCATTCATCAGACAATGTAGTAATTAAGTATCAGCACTTCAAGTTTCAAGTGTTATAAAGATTCTTTCCACCAAAAAAAAAAATCAAAACCATTAATAAACACATTATTGAAAATGTGTCGAGTTTAGAATATATACCAACACATATGGATCTTTGTTGATAAAAATAAATGAAAAGGACTTGTTTTCAATTGTCTTATTCCAAAGAATGGCCATCATCAATTAAGCAAACAACAACTGATGCTGGCAAGGATACAGAGAAAAGGGAACAGTTCTACACTGCTGATAGGAATGCAAACTAGTTCAACCTCTATGGAAAACAGTGTGGCGATTTCTAAAAGAACTAGAAATTGACCTTCCATATGACCCCACAATCCCCCTACTGAGAATATACCCAAAGGAACTCAAATCACTCTACAAAAAAGGTACCTGCACACACATGTTTGTTGCAGCTCTATTCACAATAGCAAAACATGGAACCAACCATGCTGCCCATCAAAACTGGAATGGATAAAAAAAAATGTGGTACATATACATGATGGACAATTATGCAGACATAAAGAAGGACAAACAGATGGACTTCGCAGCAATTTGGGTGGATTTAGAGTCTATCATGCTCAGTGATCTATCACAGAAACAAAGAACAGAGTCCCACATGTTCTCACTCATAAGTGGACCCTGAACATTTACCATAATACTATAAAAAAGGAATTGGCAGTATCAGGCTACTGCCAGGGTGGGGTGGGGAGCACAACATTGATAAGGGTACCTGATCTCAAACCAAGCAAAGAGGAGACCAAAGGGATGCACAAACTTTACCTGTATGATGCCCATTTGTAGACCTAATCCTGAATTGTACCCCACATCTTTAAAATAAAATATATTTTTAAAAATTGACTTACTCCTAAAAACAAAACAAAACAAAACTTGAGATCTACTATCCTCTGTATACCGGTATTCTCTAGCCTCTTCGTACTTCCACTTATTTGAGTAATTGCAGTGGATTTTTCTTTGAGTTGAAATGAAGAGTCAGTAAATTGTTATATGTGAAACACTTAGAACCGTGAGTGGCATAAATAAAGCATTCAGGAAATGTAAAGTGTTACTACTACTGCTGCAACTTCGACTACTATTTCTACTATTTTTAGAACTTTTAGGTATCGCCACACTGTTTTCCACAGAGGTTGTACTAGTTTGCACCCCCACCAACAGTGTAGAAGTGTTCCCTTTCTGCCACATCCTCTCCAGCATCTGTTATCAATTAATTAAAATTAATTTTGTATTATTTTTCTTCAGCTCTATTATTGATGTTTAATTGACAAATAAAAATTGAATATATTTATGATGTTCAATGTTATGTT
>CAUYQG010240126.1:0-42370 GCA_963574415.1 Tarsius wallacei | reverse complement strand
CCCGCGCCTTGGGAGGCTGAGGTGAGTGGATTGCCTGAGCCCGCGGGCTCAAGACCCGCCTGGGCAACTTGGCGAGACCTCATCTCTACAATAAAAATCAAAAAAATTAGCCGGGCGTAGTAGTGCGCGCCTGTAGTTCCATTGGAAGGGTGAGGCAGAAGGATCGCCGGAGCCCAGCAGGTCGAGGCTGGAGCCCATGATTTTAATGTGATGTTTACTGTTATGCGTTAACTTGACTGGACCACAGAGTACCCAGATGTTTAGTTAAAAATTATCTTGGGTGTTCTGTGAGGGTGAGAATAACATTTGTTATTATTTGAATATTTATGTTCCTCCCAACAAGTATATTTATTTATTTATAAATTTATTTATTGAGTCATAGTCTTATTCTAGTACCCAGGCTGGAGTACAATGGCACAATCATGGCCACTGCAGACTCAAACTGCTAGGCTCAGGCGATCCTTCCGCCTCAGCCTTCTAAGTAGCTGGAACCACAGGTGCATGCCACCTTGCCTGGCTAATTTTTAAAATTTTTTATTGTAGCAATGAGGTCTTACCAAGTTGCCCAGTCTGGTTTTGAACTCCTAGGCTCAGGCAAGTCTCTTGCCACTGCCTTTCCTCAGCAAAACTTTATATGTTAAATTCCTAATTGCAAGGCAATGGTAATAGGAGTGGGGCCTTTTAGAAGTTGATTAGGTCATGAGGGTATAGTCTTCATGAATGGGATTAATGTCCTTAAAAAATTGGGCCAAGGGAGCTCATTTGCCCTTTCTACCATGTGAGGACATGGCAAAATCAGAAAGTGGGCCCTCATCAGACCAAATCTGCCAGTGGCTTGCTCTTGTATTTACCAGCCTCTCCGAGAAATACATTTCTGTTATTTGCAAGCTACCAATTTATGGTATTTTGTTATAGCAGCTTGGATGGAATACAACAAATTGGTAGACTGAGTAAAGGAGACTGCCCTCCCCAAGGTAGGCAGTCCTCATTTAACCTGTTGAAGGCCTGAATAGAGCAAAAGGCCGAGCAAGAGATAATTTACTCTTCGCCTGACAGCCTTTGAGTTGGGACACTGGTCTTTTCCTGCCTTCAGACTCAGACTAGAACTTACACCATGGGTTCTCCCAGTTCCCAGGCTTTCAGACTGCGGGTCTTGGGACTTCTCAGCCCCTGTAATTGTGTAAGCCAATTCATTTTAATAAATCTAGTATGTAATTTCCCACTGGTTCTGTTTGTTTGGAGAACCCTGACTAATGCATTTAGCTACAAGATTATTCTGCAAAGTTATGTGCAAGAGCTATGGAAGATGTCCATGACATATTTCAAAGTAAAAATAAATCAGCTAGCATGTACTCTGTGTTGCATGATTCCATTTATGACCATATACAAAAGAAAAGTTTAGAAGGCAAAACTGTTAACAAATGGTATCTCTGGGAGATGGTGTTAGAGAGGACTTTTGCTTCTCATTATTTGAATTTTTTTTCTCCTCACAAAGGTCAAGTATTTCTGGGAAAAACAATTCTTTCCATTCTTGAAAAGAAATGTAAAAGTCAGTAAAATCAAATTTCACACCAAGATGTGTGTGAGCAGCAGGAAAATCAGCAATTGCTTCAAGAACATGAGGAACGCAGGATGTGAAATGGCAGCATTTTCTCCTCTCTTCCCCTCTCTTCCCTATTGTACTCTCCATTTTATTTAAATTTTTTTTTAGTTTCCTGAGGAGGGCCAGAGATGGTATGCTTGGTTGCCCTTCTTTTCCCTTGGCTCTGAGAGTTTATCCATGGCAACTGGACCGTAAGTGACTAAAAGAATCAACTGCACATCAGAAAACTCAAGGGCCAGAAGGAGACCAGAGAGGATCTGGTTCAGTGACTTTAGCAAAAACCTACTCCTCCCCTTGAAAAACCAAACCCAAATGAGAGAGGAGGGCAGAGCAGAAACCAGAATTCTTGCCGTCTGAGAAGTGCTTGAAAGCCAGTTGTAGAGAGACCAACTCTACTGTTTTGCAGAAGGGTCGCAGGCCTTCTGCTCCAGGTCAATTGTACCATATGTTTCTGAGTCTACACAGGTAACTCAGTGCATCTTTTCTGGACTTTCAGAGGTTGAGCAACTCCTAAATTTGGAAATAGAGCATGTTGTGATTGGGCAGGGTCTCTGCCTTTCTGATAGTCCAAGGCCCTTTTTGTTCCTCAGATTATTGCAATTGGCTCCCATTCTCCCCAGGAGTCCAGGATGTTATAGGGTTTTCTGCTTCCATGAGTGGGTCAGAGTCAAACGCCACAAGACAGAAAACCTGGAGGGAAATAACTTAACGGCAAGGCAAGGAGCCTTTGTTAAGCTCATAGAACTGGGATTAAATTTGAAATCTGGGATTAAATTTTACGGATAATATTAGGATTAAGATTGAGGCCAGAGTTTGGATTGGACATTGGGCTAACACCAGGTTAGAATGAATCATAATGATGATATGCTTTGAGCTGAGAGAGAGGAGAGAATTGTTGGGGTAAGGATTAGAAACAGAGTGGTGGATCATCTGCTTTCTCTCAGGTCTCTCCAAGTGCCTTCTTTTTTGGTCATGTCTTCCAGGGCTAAGTAGAGTCTTTTGAATTCCTACCAAAGCAGTCCTTGTGTGCCCCAGACCTTGAGTCACATCAGGCTCTTTCCCATACAACTTAAGTTGCTACTTCAAGAGCTCTGGCTGCTGAAACATTAATATTATCCTTTACTAGACCCTATGAACAAGTAGATGGCTCCTTTTGGGCCAATGGTGATTACAAACTACTCCCAAGAGTCACATCACAGGTTCATCTGGAACGTAATAATCCGCAATAGAAAATAGTCAAGACAATTATGACCAAAGCACTTCTGCCAATTACCCCCACACTTTGCTCCCCTAATTTGATGATGCCTTGAAATTTTATGTCCTCTCTGAGCTTTCAGCAACTAAGTGGACTTGTTACAGCATTGAACTCTTCAGATAAAGACATTAGGAACAGCTGGGCACAGTGGCTCACACCTGTAATCCCAGCACTTTGGGAGGCAGAGGTGAGAGGATTGCCTGAGTCTAGGGGTTCAAGACCAGCCTGGGCAACTTGGCAAGACCTTGTCTCTACAATAAATTTTAAATATTAGCTGGGTGTGGTGTTGTGCGCCTGTGTGGTACCAGCTACTTGGAAGGCTGAGGAGGAAGGATTGCTTGAGCCCAGCAGATCGAGACTGTGGTGGCTATGAGTGTGCCACTGCACTCCAGCTTGGGTGACAGACTGAGACTCTGACTCAAAAAAAAAAAAGACGTTAGGAACTAAGAGTGAAGAGTTAGTTGGCTAGGAACGTCATGAGAAAAAGCAGATGAACTGTCTCATTTTATACAACTACATTGTGACAAAAAAGCTAGCAATGAGTTTCAGTGTCTTGTAGGGTGGGTGGGCTGGTGACTGAGTCATTCCCCCAGGATTGTCTAAATAGGATGCCAATCCATAAGCGGGTCTCACATTGATGAACAAATTATTGTGTCTTTTTATTCATGTAACAAATATTTGAATGTCTACCAAATGTGCTCTGGGCATTGTGCATATCACAGTGAACAAAGCAGACATGATATCTGGAGGAGACTCACAAATACATATTCAATCATAAACTGTTTAGGTACCACAAAGGGAAAGGGTGCCATGTCAGATAATAATGGGCAACATAATTTTGGTTGTGGCTGGAGTCAGTGAAGTCTTTTTTGAGGGACCACTGTTTAAATTTAGGTCTGAAATAGTTTAAATAGGAGTTGATCTGTTGAAAAATTCTTGAATATGTTCATTGTTCTTTATGCTTTTGAATTTCAAGATGCTATTTATTCCTTATTGGTCTGTGGTGGATACCTTTTGGAATCTTTGCCAAGAACATAATGGACCTTCTTTGAGAATTATAGTCCACAAGGATAAGGCTCTGGCAGCCATGTCTGCATTATAAAACAAAAAGCCTTGATTATATACCACCCCATTGGCCAAAGGTGATTGTACTAAGAGTACACAAGCTGACATAATCCGAATCAATCAGGTCCTTTCTCCTGGGGACTGGGATTCATAGATACTAATTAGTCTCTGTTCGTTCTTAAGTGGGGCTGGGTAAACTTGAACTGTGTTCCCAGAAAAAGCAGTAAAAGCCAGTCTGAAGAGAAGATTATGAAGCAGTTTTATAGAGAGAAGTGGAGATGGAAGAACATGTAACCAGAGATAAAAAGAAATATTGAAAAAAAACTTGACCTCCTGTTGATATTTTAAGTCCTTTTTTCAACCCTTCATGAAATATTGTTCTCTGTGCCCTTGGGTTCTTCAAGATTATTTCTGTGTGTGTGTATGTATACACATTCTTTTTTTTTTTTTTTTCTGAGTAAGTTTAAGTGGGTTTTTGCTACTTGCAGACAAGAGACTTGACTAAGATTTTATCAGATCAGTTCTTCCATTCAGCAAACATGGATTGGGTTTGCTCCAGTTGCAGTCCTTTTGGAGCTAGGTTTTGTGAGTAGAGACAAACATGTACATTTTCTGGTCCTATAATGGGGATTATACAGGCAAAGGAAGGAGGAACCAACTCTGTTTGGCAGAGTCTGGAAAGCATTGAAGAGGCAACATGCTTCTGGAAGACTAGTAGGGGTGTGCTGAACAGGAGAGAGGAAGAACAGTTAAGGCAGCAGAGAATAAGAGGGAAAATGAATGAAGATGCAAAAAGGAATGTTGAGGAATGACAAGTAGTGGCTGATTTTCAGGGCGCATAAAGAGGAGTAGAAAATGAAGCCTGAGAGCAAGATTGGAGCCAAATTCTAATTTTTTTTTTTTTAGCCACCTAGGCTGTGGCCACTGCAGGCTCGACCTGCTGGGCCTAGGTGATTCTTCCACTTCAGCCTTCCAAGTAGCTGGAGCTATAGGTGTGCGCCACAGTGCCCAGCTAATTTTCTGATTTATTGTAGAGATGAGGTCTTGCCAAGTTGCCCAGGCTGGGCTCGAACGCTTGGGCTCAGGCAATCCTCTTGCCTTTGCCTCCCAAAAGGCTGGGATTATAGGCATGAGCCACCACGCCCAGCTCTGACTTCTTATATGTAGGGAGTTTGAACCCGCTGGTAAGTGCTACATTTTGTTAATCCTTTGTTAATCCAAGTCTTCAGAGCATTTAGAAAATGACTTGAGCATGCTAGGTACTCAAAATATGCTTGTTGAATAAGTTAACTGGCAAACAGACTACACAAGAAGTTTGCAAGATGACACTTTATTAAAATTTCCTCTTAGTTGTAAGGTTTCCTCTTTCATACATAAAATAAAATCGAGATGCCAAAAGAGAGCCCTATTTAATCTTTGTTAAACTCAAAAGCTGTGAGAACCTCATGTATGTGGCAATTCTATGTCAGTTTAAGTCAAGTTTTGAGGGTAATATGAATCCAATCAGAGCAAAGTGTGCTGTATGGCTTCATCTTTTCCATGGGTTATTGGCAAATATTTACTGAAGGTTTGGGGAAATCCACAAAAATTGAAACAAAATACTATACATAATAAATCAGCACTCACATTTTGGGATACTTTGGCTTAAAGTGGCTATATTTTTGCAATCACTATCTTCACTATCAATGGCATCTTGGGGATATTAAGCTAAATGTGATCCATTCTCTTTAGAGACCAAAAGAAACGACATCAATGTTAACAAAAGCAAACAGATGTAATCTGGTGTATAAATAAATAAGATAGCAATATTTAGTGGTCAATCTAGGAATACCCTCTCTCTGAGGCTCTCGTATCCCTGCCTGGAAGCTATTTTTAATAGCCAGGAAGTCTTCCTAGAAGAAGCAGGAATTTAGAATTTCGTCCACAAGGGCTTCAGCGGCGGGTCATCTTTCAAGAGGTCTGTAGGAAGTTTCTTCTGTGTGGAAATCAGTCTTCAATAATCAGCTTCTCTGTTCACGATTGGCTGGAGATCAAAATGAGCTCAGGATCAAGGACAAACAGCGTTAGAGAACTCATTTTTTAGTGGCTCAAACTTCTTGGCTCACTGAACAATTTCCATCGCTGATTCGGCCACAGTTCCCCTCTTTACCCTCCAAAAACCAAACCTGTCGTCTCTAGGAAGAAGTGAGGCTCTCCTAGTCTAGGCAAAGGGAACGGACTTGTGGCTCTGATGTAGGGGGAGGAGAGGCGGTGGGGGAGGAGGCGAGGAACTTGACCAAAACACTGTTCCCCGCCCCACGCCGCCGCTGAGGGGGGTAGGGGCATTTCCTAGAAGTACATTATTGTCAAGAGGAGACCAGTTCACCGAGTGGAACTGGAAGAGTGAGTTGGGTGTGTTGTGGAGGGAGGGGAAGAAAGAGATTCCCCGGGAGTTGGCAGTTTGGGGAGCAAAGCTCCCCGGCATCGCCAAGGAGCGAGAGCGGCAGCACTGGGGATCTTCCCTGCAGCCGAGGACTCCGACAGCGTGGGGAGACAGAGACCCACTTCCGTGTTAGGAAGCGATCTCTCGAGGCCCCTCCTCGCACCCGGTTACGGGGTCTCGGGGCGCATGCGCCGCCGCTCTGGGACTGGCCCAATTTACCCTAAACAACTAATCTGCTCCTCCCCCTCCCACTTAGGGCGTACCATTCGCGTTTCGGGGGAGACACCGCGCCCTACTCAGAACCCTGCTCCCCTTCTTCAGACGGGGTGAGCCAAGTTTGCCTCAGGTTTTAAAAGTTCCAAGAATTTGAAGGCCTCAGAGGCCCGTCGCCGAGTGAAAGCCCGACGCTCTCGGCTTGGCCCACAGCTCGGCGCTCTGCCTTTGAGGCGCTGAACAAAGTGGCACGCCCGGATCCCAGCTGATCAGCTGCTGGGCTTTGGCGGCGGCTCCCCCGGGCGAGACCATTGTGACGCCTCGGGAGGGGTGCGTGCGGAGGGGAGGGGGCGGAGCGGCCATTGTCCGGTCAGCGCAGCCTCCGGGGGAGGGGAGAGTGTGACGAAGCGCGCGGGGCCCGGGGCTTCACAGCGGCCGCTGCGACGCCAGAGCCGGCGGAGGCCTCGGGTCCTTCCCCGTGCCGCCGCCGCACGGGACATCGCTCTGGCTGGGGAGCGGCGGCGGGAGCTGCCGAGGGCCCCGGGTCCTCCTCCTCCCCCGCGGTCCTCGGTTCGCCCGCACGCCCCTCCCCCTCCGCGCCCCTCCTCTCCGCGCCGCGCCTCCCCCGACCCCCCCGTCTTCGCAGGCCTAGTGGTGCGGCCCGCCTCCAGCTGACCGGCCTGGAATCCCGGCTCGGCGCCCCGGACTCGCGCCCGCCCGCGCGCCCGCGCCCTCCCCCTCCCCCGCCCGAGCCCCCCGACGCCGCCGCCGCCGCCTCCTTCGAGCGGGGCCCAGGCCCAGCTGCCGCCACCGCTGCCGCCGCCGAGCTCCGCCGCCGCCGAGCACCATGGGAGACGCCGGGAGCGAGCGCAGCAAAGCGCCCAGCCTGCCGCCTCGCTGCCCCTGCGGCTTTTGGGGGTAAGTGCCCGGCCGGGTGGGGGCGGGGGCGAAGGATGCGGGCGCCGGGGCTGCCCAGGCAGGCCTCTGGGCCCGGAGGCCGGAACCCTGGGGGCCGGGCCCAGGCCGGGCCTACGGGAAGGGGGCAGGGGCTGCGTCCCGGGGAGGGGTGCCGGAGGGGGAGTTCGGGGTGGGTAGAGAAGGCCTCCCTGGGGTGCGCTGCAACCCCCTGGGACTTGCCGGTCTGAGGCTCGGGCCCTCGGGGGACGCCCGGGCCACGGGTGAGGGGGGCAGGGCAGCGGAGCAAGGAGGAGGGGGTGGTGGCGGCTCCTCCAGGCGAAGCAGGGGTGCCCCTTTCCCTTGGCATGTGGAGGCCAGTCCTCCCTCCCCCCTGGTGTGAGTTGGTGCCCAGACACTGGGAGGGTATTTCCTCTGACTTTTTCACCTCCCCTCCCTCCTGTCTCCCAGAGACTTGCATCATCACTTCCTAAATTGTATCCCAGTGCCCCATTTGCTTTTGGGAAGCTGTTCACACGTCACCCATTAGTAAAAATCGAGCCCAGAACGCACGCTGGGGCAGTTATAAGACTACTGAGGTCTCACTTGTATTTAGAACACGTTTCAGGAGATCTGTACAATTTCCTTGTCTCAAAAAGAAAAGAAAAGAAAAGAAAACACTGACACACAAGCAAAACCCCCAAAACAATAACAGAGCAAAACCTGAAGTCTGCCCGGTTTGGGGAATGTGGAAACCAGTTTCCTTAGTTGGCTCTCAAATACTCTTTCTCCATTTAAGTAAAATGATAAAAATATTTATAATGGGTAGCATATATTATTTCTTGGCCATGCTGTGTTAGGGCAAAAAAAAAATGTGAGTGGGAACCCTCCCCCTTACAGTTTAAGTTCTCCTTGTAATACTTTGAGATTCATGGATTGCCACCTAACAGGTGCCTTCATGCCACATGATTGTAGTTCTGCAATAAGGAAACTGGAGACTTTGAAGGCCAACTTTTGTGATGGAGCCCTTTTTTCTTTTTCTTTTTTTGTTTTTGTTTTTAAAGATTCAGTATACTTGGAGGTGCATAGAGGAGGAAGGAAATGATTGTTTCTGGTGAGGACATCTTGGGAAAAATTTAAGTTTTGTCTTTTTGCTCTCTCCTATATTCTAAGAATAGTTAATGTGGAAATTAAGGCTGTGATTTTAGGAGTGCAGAGGATGATTAGAAAGTGGATCTTGATGCAGATTTCTGTGGAATGTGTCAAATCTCAAGGTTATGACAGAGAAGAGGATCTTCTTTTTTTTATTTTAATTTTTCTGGGTTTTTTGTTTCTCAAAAATTTCCTGGTGGAAATGTTATGGTATTACTAGAAGTCCTGAAGATATGAAAATATGTATAGTCTTCTCTTCATTTTATTTGCAAATAGTAATTGGGTTGTCTGTGTGGTGCTTTTACGGACAGTCTAATTCCTACATGAATCTTATAAAGTAGGATCCATTATCTTTTTATTACTAAATGGGGAAACTGAGACTTAGAGGGTGGGTAATTTGCCCCTTTACACAGGGAGTGTAGGGTGCAGCTGGTAAGCCCTTTAGAGCGCTTAGTACCATCATGTTTATGACATCAGTCTGTTGCCTTGGAGAAATGTGATGTCACAAGCCTCAGATTGTAACTCATTGTAAGACTTGTGTCCTAAAGAAAGTAACTGTCAGTGGCAACTAATGCTCGGAATGTATCAGAAATCTATTTCCTGGCTACATGTTTATGTCCTTGGGACCATTATCATGATTGGAGTCCTTATTGAAAGACTTGTATCAAGGCTTAGAAACTAAGGAAATGGAATAGCCTTATACCTTTTGCTAGCAGGGTTCTGATAACTTCAAGAGAGCTTGGTAGTGGCAGACTGGAAGAGTTATATTAATGTTCTACTTGACCTATAAGCAACCAGTCCTTCTTTTTTGATACTTTCAATCTAATACTTTTTGTGAATTGGAGTTGGCCTAATAGGAGTTATGAGCACAAAACTAATGTTTTTATGGTGAAAAGTTTTCTTTTTACTGTGCGGTGTTTTAACCTTTCCCAAGGGTGTTTGTAGCCACCTGTGTAGTATATTTTATACCAAAGCATCACAAAATTGGTTGCTTGTTTCCATATAACATAACTGATTTTGAGTGTCCTCCCTGTTGCATGGGCCACATTCCTATTGTGTTAATTAAGTAAACTTAGCATATATTTAATAAATATTTGGGTGCCTCTGATATAGTGGTGAACAAGGGAGTATTGACCCCATCCTCAGAAGGCAATGGCCATAGAGAAGTAAACCAACAGTTGGAGCAAATTCTACAGGGTGCTGTGGGGAGGCACTCACCCTAGCTGGGGTGGAGGTAGAGGATGATAACCTGGAGGAAGTGGCACTTGAGCCTACACCTGCAGGAAGGGTAGAAGGAGGAGAGAATAGACATAGAATACTGGTTTTTTTTCAGGCTGAAGGAATAGCATGGGTGAAGTCCAGGACGTGAGAGAGAGCACTACACATTTGAAAACAGAAAGTTTGGTGGGTGTATTGGTAGATTGTGAAGGGAAATCAGTGCGATTATCTCTCACTTCTGATCTCACTTGGGGGGAAAGTGTGAGGGATTGGTGATACAGGGCCCCCATAGGTAATGCTGAGGACTTTGGACTTTTATCCTGAGTGCAGTGAGGAGCTACAGAAGAACTTCGAGCAGGGAGTGATGTGTATCTTTAATGTGAAAGCTTATTTGTGATCTTGACAGTGGCCTGGGTGTGTGGGTCTATTTGTGTCTGAATGAATATGGTGTGTGTATGTTCGAGGAGTGTTGCCAAGTCCAGAGATAACATGAACCCGTGTAGTAGCAGGACAGAATAGAGAGCAGATAGATATGCAAGCCATTCAAGCTTTTCCCTTTGTAGAAATAAAGATATGTTTTCCAAAAACAATTTTGTGCAGCATTGCACTCTGTGGAAGCTGTTGGTCTATAAAGTCAGCTAGCCAGGGCCCACACCCAGCTCTTTGCTGAGGAACCTCTCAGCAGAATGTTCTGGTATCAGCAGACTAAAGGCAGTTCCTTTAGGATTGCTCTTCTCCCCAGTGACTCAGGCTGCAGGACTTGCTGCCCAGCATTATCCAGTCAGGACATCAATCAGTGGGGCTTGCCTAAGTAGGAGAGTTTGAGGTCTGTCTCAGGGGATGCAGTTAGAAAGGAGAATGCCCACAGAAGCATGCAGTTTCAAATGTGTTAGTGCTCAGAACACTTAGTTTCCAGTTCTCTTCTTGGTTTATATTGTGTGATTGTGTGCTGGTAATTAAGTTGTTTTATAGAGAGACTATCCACTGGGAAACTTTGCTACTTTGGAAATTGTTGAAGATTAGCCCGTTTATAAAAGTGGAAGTTGTACAGTAGATATAATATTTTTAGGATTAAAACACTTCCCCTGAGACATGGACTTAAAACTTTTAGTGAAATTGGGCTGGACTTGGTGGCTCACACCTATAATCCCAGCACTTTGAGAAGCTGAGGTGAGAGAATAGTTTGAGCGCAGGAGTTTGAGACCAGTCTTGGCAACATAGTACGACCTTGTGTCTACAAAAAATTATCCAGGCATGGGGGTACGTGCCTATAGTCCCAGCTACTTGAGAAGGCTGAGGCAAAAGGATTGCTTGAGCCTGGGAGGTTGAGACTGCCATGAACTGTGACTATACCACTGCACTTCAGCCTGAACGACAGAGTGAGATCCCAATGCAAAAACAAAAACAAAAATGAAAAAAACTTTTAGTGAAATTGGGCATTTTCTTGGCTCATTATAGGCATTAAGTTATCAGGCAAAAAATATACTCACTGTTAGTTGTCATATCCAAAATGAAATAGTCAATTATTATACTTTCTTTCGTTGATATACATACATACATGAAAACACTTTTAAACTATGCTGAATACAAGTGGTGTTAGTTGAAGCTACATTTTAAATTGTTTAGACATTTAAAAGGTACCGAGGCATGTCAGTTCTTCAAATATTTTCAAAAGTTGTTGAATGAGGAGACCTAGAATATTATAGACAAGACAAGAAGAATAAGAGGATAAGAATATTCTGTGTGCATTATAGGCTAATAGAAAGGGTAATTAGGATGAAAGATGGAATTTTTTTCCAATTCTGCTTATTAAGTATAAAAATATTACTATTGATATTTTATGTTAACAATTGGAGGCAATCTGTGTCACAATGAATATTATGGAAACCATGGGAAGTACTATTTCTTTTATAAGTAAGCTTAAAGTATAGTAGACATCAATGTTCAATCTGTTATTTAGAGAACAATGGAATATTTAAATGTGGAGTTTATTGGGTGAACTATTCATTATTTTGGTGATTTAAAAAAACAAGCTCTTCTGTAACAGATGTCATAAAACAAATTATTACATGGCTACATTTTCTTTAAGGAAGTAGACTTTATTAGTTTTTTTTTTTTGTGATCAATTCTTTCTTTTTTTTTTTGGAGTTGGAGTCTCACTCCATCGCCCAGGCTGGAGTGCAGTGGCATGCTCACAGCCACCCCAGTGTCGACCAGCTAGGCTCAGGTGATCCTTCTGCCTCAGCCTTCCAAGTAGCCAGAATTACAGGCACATGCTACCACACTGGGCTAATTTTTTAAATTATTGTAGAGATGAGGTCTTGCCAAATTGCCCAGGCTATTCTCTAATCCGTGGACTCAGGCAATCCCCTCTCCTCGGCCTCCCAAAGTGCGCCCAGCCTGTGGTTATTTCTGTTGAAGCATTTTACCTACAAACTAGGTAAGAGATGTATTTTAAGTAAAGATGGAGATAGGCAAAGATGGGGATAGAAGTACTCTCATAAACTACATTTCATTCCTGAACTGTTACTAGTAGAAAGTTGATTGAAAACGTAACATGATTTGTTTTATTCCACTTTATTTTTGGCAATCACAAGATACTGCCTAGTTTAGAATCAATACATATTTTTTTCTTCTGAGCCCAGGCTTTGAGTTGGTGAACATTATTTCTATTGCTATCACTGTGTGGTTCATCTGGCTAGTGTGCTTGGCTCCTCACAGCGTGTGGACTTCACACTCATTTTGCTTCCACAGTCTCAGACTCCTAACTGGAACATGTTGCCACCCTTCAACCAGCTTAACCTGGGCTTTCAGCTTCATGAACACGTGAATCACTAGTTAAATCTGTAGAATGTTCATTCCATTGATGTTACTAATTACTCCTTGATTATAAACCCCCTTGAACATTCCCTTAAAAACAAAGCAGCTTTTTGTGGTTTTACTTCACATCTTTTGAGTATTGTGTGCTCAAAGATACAACATGATTTAAGTTAAGTATTCACTGTCAATAAATTTATCTACTTGCCCCATTTTCTTGACTACATTTGGGATATCCAGCAAACGAGAGATTTGCCCCTTTGATGTAATGGAACAAACATCAAAGATCATTTTCCTGACCGACCTCGGTGGCTCAGCCTGTAATCCCAGCACTTTGGGAGGCTGAGGTGAGTGGATTGCCTGAGCCTGCGGGTTCGAGATAAACCTGGACAACTTAGCAAGACCTTGTCTCTACAATAAATTTTTAAAAAAATTAGCTGGGCATGGTAGTGAATGCCTGTAGTTCTGGCTACTTGGAGGCTGAGGCAGAAGGCTCGCTGGAGCCCAGCAGGTCGACTTGGGTGGCTGTGAGTGTGCCACTGCACTCCAACCTGGGCAACAGAGTGAGACTCCAGCTAAAAAAAAAAATTTTTTCCTTCTTCTTTTTTTTTTTTTTTAAAGAAAACATGATCTTTGTTTCTATTGGTTTGAGAAATAGCTTTTTAGAGTTAGGTCCAGCTAGCATATAGGACATGTGGCTCTTTTGGTTATATGGTTGTATCCTCTTCTCCTCCCCATTTACCTTTCTCTTCTCCATTCACCATCTCCCTTCCCCACCACGCAAAAAAGAGGAGAATTGAATACTTTAAATCATATTGAAAAGTATTGAAAAGTTTTAACTAAAAATCTCTATCTGAAATTCCAGCACTTTGGGAGGCTGTGGTGAGAGGATTACCTGAGCCCACAGGTTCGAGACCAGCCTGGGCAGCTTGGAGAGACATCGTCTCTACAATAATCCAAAAAATTAGCCAGGTGTGATGGCATGCACCTGTGGTTCCAGTTACTTGTAAGACTGAGGCAGAAGGATTGCCTGAGCCTAGCAGGTCAAGGCTGCGGTGGCCGTGAACGTGCCACTGCACTCCAGCCTGGGTGACGGAGTGAGACTCCAACTCAAAAAAAACCAAACCAAACACAATTTCTTTGTAATCCTTAATGGTGTTAAAGTCAACGTTAGTTTTCACAAATTAACTGTTTAGGCTGGGTGCAGTGGCTTGCACCTGTAATCCCAGCACTTTGGGAGGCCAAGGTAGGAGAACTGCTTGAGTCCAGGAGTTTGAGACAAGCCTAGGCAACATAGTGAGACCTTGTCTCTACCAAGAAAAAAGACGAATGAACCTTTTCCTAACTAAAGAATCCTTTGAAAGGAATAAAACCCTTGAAACTGAAAACAGTTTGTGAAGAATTATTAAAGCAGAGTACCAAGAGTGAGAACTAATATCATTTGGATTTTTATTAAGTGATAAGGAGGTTGTGTCCATGCAGTGATGCAGTGTTTTGAAATTTTATAATAGTCACAAATCAAGATTGAGGTTAAAAATTCTTTTCTTTTACTTAGGCCTGGAACAGGCGGGACTGCATGGCTTTGTGACTGAGGTGGAAGTTGAACCAAGTAAAGTCCTCACTTCCTAAAAAAAGATTATTTTCTCTTTTTGAAGAAAGTTTAAGGTTGATATTTCAACAAAGCTGCATGAAGGAAATGACTGGTCGTGACCCAAAACTTGCAGTATAATTTTTATGAAATGCTTTAAAAAATCATCCTGATTCTGGCTTGTTAGATATTGTGGTTTGCAAAACAGGGCCTTCATTCCAACTTTGTGGACGACACTAATGATACTCAATTTTACTAGGAACTTTGAGGAACACTGATCCTGCTCTGGGCTGAGTCTCCATATAACAAGATTGTTGAATGAGATATTTATTTATTTATTTATTTATTTATGTTTTGAGGGGTGGGAGTCTCACTCTGTCGCCCAGACTGGAGTGCAATGGCATGCTCCCGGCCACCGCAACCTCGACCTGCTGGGCTCCGGCGATCCTTCGCCTCAGCCTTCCAAGTAGCTGGAGATATAGGCGTGTGCTACCATGCCTGGCTAATTTTTTGATTTATTGTAGAGATGAGGTCTCGCTTGCCCAGGCGGGTCTTGAACCCGTGGGCTCAGGCAATTCACTCACCTCAGCCTACCAAAGCGTGGGATTATCGGCTGAGCCACCGAGCCCGGCTTGAATGAGATATTTAAACACAAGAAAGAAATTTTCTATATGTGTTACATGCAGAAAAGGAAGTTAAGGAACTCTATTTAAAGTTTCTAATAATCAGAATTTAATTCAGTATTGTAGAATTGCAGTGTCCAGTATGGTAGCCACTAGCTATAAGTAGCAGTTAAATTCAAATTAATAAACTTAAAATTGGAGATTTAGTTCCTCAGTCACATTAGCTACTTTTGAATACTCACTAGTTCCACAACTAGTTGGGAAACACAGATATAGGACATTTTCATCCTCCCAGAAAGTTCTGTTGAACAGTGCTGTTCTAGAATATTGACCTGATAGGCAGTCAGGATTTTCTTTTTTTCTTTTTCTCTTTTTGAGTTGGAGTCTCACTCTGTCACTCTCACCCAGGCTGGAGTGCAGTGGCACACTCACAGCCACTGGAGCCTTGACTTGCTAGGCTCAAGCAAGCTGGAATTATAGGTCCCTACCACCAAACCTGGCTGATTTTTTAAAAATTTCTTGTAGAGATGAAGTCTTGCCAGTTTGCCCAGGCTGGTCTCGAACTCCTGGGCTCAGGCAATCCTTTCACCTTCGCCTCCTAAAGTGCTGGAATTATAGACATGAGCCACTGTGCCTGGCTGGCAGTCAGGATTTTCAAGCCTGTTTTCTTGTGCACTCTCTAGATCCCTTTTTTTAAAAAAAAATATTCTGAAATTGAAGGATTGTCTAATTTAGCTCTGAGTTTCTTTCCAGCTCTAGCATATTTTATTTCCATTGGGAGAAGCAACACTGTTGTTAATTCAAGATTACTGGGAAATGCTCTTTTGGTAAGTTAAGGGAATTAAAATTTCAGTATAGTCTTTAATTGAACTTTTTTTTATGTTAGCTTTTTTTTTTTAATGTTAGCTTTTGAGTCAGTCATCTTAACCCTTAGCACTATTAAACTGGCAATCTTAGAGGCCTATATGGGGAGGTATTAGTTTAATAGAAAATCACTTTTTTTTCTTTTTAGTGAGATAATTTTTTTTTTTTTTTTTTTTTGAGTTGGAGTCTCACTCTGTCACCCAGACTGGAGTGCTGTGGCATGTTCCCGGCCACCGCAACTTCTACCTGCTGGGCTCTGGCGATCCTTCCGCCTCAGCCTTCCAAGTAGCTGGAACTACAGGCATGCGCTACCACGCCTGGCTAATTTTTGATTTTATTGTAGAGATGAGGTCTCATCAAGTTGCCCAGGCGGGTCTCGAACCTGCAGGCTCAGGCAGTCCACTCGCCTCAGCCTCCCAAAGCACTGGGATTACAGGCTGAGCCACCGAGCCCGGCTTGAGATAATTTTTGAAGGTACTCATTGCTTGAAGGTACTGTGACTTTTGTAGAGGAATATTTGTTTTCACAAATATGAATCTCATATAGCAGCTTTTTAATATGTGATTAGGAATAAGTGCAGTAGATAGTCTAATAAACAAACTCAAGTCACTGTCTATAGAGAAATATGGAGTAGATTGGATTTCTAGCAGCAGTGGTCAAAACCAAACAGATCTGTGATGTGCCAGGCTGAGGGAATGGCAAAAGATGAATGAAAATGTGTCATCTATGAGGTCAGAGAACAGAACTGCAAGCAGTGCTGGGCACTTGAAGTTGTGGCTGCAGCTGTTAACCAGAAGAAGTATGATGTACCAGTTAACTGCATGTGTTCATTTGGCTACACCAGATGTCTTACGTCATAGGCAGGCTCAAGTTTGTATTAGAGCAGAAGAATGTCCTGGGAGAGATCTTTGATGCTGCTTGCTATCACTCTGGCCTTGGGTGGAGGAGGGGGGCCAAATCACACCACAGCATTTTGTGTTTCTAGGTTGTGGATAGGCTCTATGTAGTGTTATTGTCACTTTCGTAATCTCCTGACAAAGAGTGAGGTTGGTAATGTACTTAGGACCTTTTGGGGTAGTGTCTTCTTGTTTCTTTCTGCTGAAGTGAAATGGTGTCTTATCTCTTGGATTCTCTTACACACTGGTAAATTGAAGTGTGTTTGTATATTAAAATCACACTCTCAGCCATACTTCTTGGAAGGAGAAGCATTTTGGCCATTCAAGAGTATCAACATTTTACTCAGTCAGCTTCTTGGGCCAGGCACTTGATTTTTTTTTTTTAACAAGAAAGTTTTCTGTATCTCATGGTACTTAAATGAAAGAGTGGAGGCAGGAAGTTGGGAAACACAAGAGTGGGTGGAGGGCTTTGGTATCATGTCTGTGCTTTGAAAGCTTTTGCCTATTCAGGTCATTTTAAAATTTCAGTCCTTTCTAGGATGACTGATGTGGATAGACATGCTGTCAGAGTTAACTCCTGAAAAGATTTATGAATGAGACACATAAAGTAGATTAAATAATACAGTTGTTGTTAAACTGGTCAGAAGTGTATTGACCAGCAAGAAATAATAAAAAATAAATCGGAGGTAGGAGAAGTGTGGTGATTTCAGTGTGAGTTGTTTGTAGATTTATGAGTTCTTGGTTTCTGTTCTTAGGGAGGCATGAATGGTATTGTTCTTTCTTCAGTTGCCACTGACATCCAGAAAACCAAGTTTTTCAAGTCTTTGTGTGTTTACATGTGAAACTTTGCCTTTGCATTGAAAATCTTCACAGTATATGACTTTATGCAGTTCAATCTAGTTTGCCTTTACTATAACTTAAAGATATGCTATTCACCTTTAAAAGTAGATCGTACCTGTGGTTCCAGCTACTTGGAAGGCTGAGGTGGAAGGATCACCTGAGTCCAGCAGGTCAAGGCTATGATGGCTGTGAGCAGGCCACTGCATTCCAACCTGCTTGACAGAGTGAGACTCTGACTTAAAAAAAAATTAATAAATAAAAGTAGATCGTAGTAAGTTTTAGTGCTCATTGGTAGTGGAATTGTGTCTGAATAGCCACTGCGTCCCAGCCTGAGCAACATAGTGAGAAATCATTGTTTAAAAAGAAAATGCAGAGATGTATTCTTGGGTTGGCCCACTAAAATGCTTGCACATGGGAACTTTCTCTTTTTTATTCTTTTGTTGATTTTGGGGAGACATGTTAATGTAATCTCTCTCACCCTGTCTTCTTCCCTACCATCTATGCGTGTAGCACTTCTGAGATATGTTTAAACCATTCATTTTATTTGTTTTTGGGTTTTTTTGAGTTGGAGTCTCTGTTTTCCAGGCTGGAGTGCAGTGGCACACTCATGGTCACCCCATTGTTGACCTACTGGGCTCCGGCGATCCTTCCATCTCAGCCTTCCAAGTAGCTGGAACTACAGGCACGTGCTACCATGCCCGGCAGCTAATTTCTTTGATTATTGTAGAGAAGCGGTCTCGCCAAGTTGCCCGGGCTGGTCTCAAACCTGCGGGCTCAGGCAATCCACTCACCTTGGCCTCCCAAAGTGCTGGGATTACAGATTGAGCCATTGAGCTCAGCCAGTTTTTTTTGGGGGGTGGGGGATTGGAATTTCACTCTGTCACCCAGGCTGGAGTGCAGTGGTACACTCGTGGCCACCCCAGTGTCGACCTGCTGGGCTCTGGTGATCCTTCTGACTCAGCCTTCCAAGTAGTGGGAACTACAGGCATGTGCTACCATGCCCGGCTACGTTTTGATTTATTGAAGAGACGAGGTCTCGCTAAGTTACCCGGACTGGTCTCGAACCTGTGGGCTCAGGTAATCCACTTGCCTTGGCCTCCCAAAGTGCTGGGATTATAGGCTGAGCCACTGAGCCCAGCTTATTCATTTTATTTGTAAGGTTAATCTTTTTTTCTTCAGTGAATATTGGGTATGATCTAATCAAGGGACAGTGGCTATAACTTAAATGACAAAGTCTTTGCAAGTGACAGATACAATTTTGATTGAAAGTGTGGAGCATTGCACTATTGTATACTAGGATCTCTTTAGGGATTTATAATCTCATAAATTCTGAGCTGTGGAAGTATATGTTTCTATAGACTGCATTTTCTTACCCTTGGTTTTAAAGGTGTCTAGGATTATATATTCTAATCTGATAGTTGAAAGCCCCCACATTTATCTGAATAGTTTTTGTTGAAGACAATTTAGATACTTATATTGTGTGTGTTTCTGGTTGGAGCTAGGGACAAGAAGAATGAACTGTGTTGGTTTTGTGTTTAAACTTGAGGTGCAGAAAAGTCACTGGACAGATCTGTGCCAGACACCAGATTTGGAGGTGAGTTGGAAGAGTGAGGGGACAGAAGGTGGGCAAGGAAGAGACTAGAGTGTGAGATGGCTTAGGATGGGGACATGTGGAGGGAAGTAGGGTGATTGTAATTAGGAATGAAGATGCATCTTTAGTCAAAATATGAGAGGTGGCCTCATCTGTATCAGCTAGAGAAACTAATGTGAAAAGGTGGTGGGTAGGATTAAAGAAAAGATTCTGTCTTGAAGTGAGGGATGTGAGTCCCCTGGGGTCTCACAGGGAAGTGCTAAAGATCACAGGATGACAGCTGTGGTGCAGATTCCAAACTAAGGTTTAGTGAAAGTAGCAGCTTTCAGCAAAATTGGTGTTCCATCTGTTAGAGCCCCATGGCTCTTTATTGTGCTAAGCCCAGGGGCACCTTCTCAGTCAGTTAAAGGATAGTGCTGTGTGGTTTCTCTTTGCAGCAGGCCACAGAGGCTTAACCTACCTTCTTTCTTTTATTGGTGTTGCACAACCAGTTCCACTTCTTGGGATTGATTTTTCTTCCCTTTCTTTTCCATGCCTGGTGGGAAATTCAACACATGAATGCATACTGGGAAGTTAAACCTTAAAGATTTTAGTAATACAGTGCTTCCTGGGGAATAGGACCTTTTTCATTTGCTGGGAGACTGATGAAGGGCTTTCTCTCATCAATTCCAAGCTCCTCCAAAGATGAAGGGCATGCTGATTTCTTATCTCCAGAAAACCAACTGTGCTTGTTGGCTAGTCATGGGTTTTGGTGTCAAAGACCTGGGTTGACCTCTCTTCTTTATCTTTAGAAAAGAATATTTTAGAGTTGCTTTGAGGTTTAATGAGCTCTAATACCTGTCAAGCCCTTGCCACAGTGCCCTGTCATGGTAAGGGCCAGCTTCCCAACTTGAATGAAGGAGCATTGGTGGCAAATTAACAAATGCAGAATTATCTTCTCATATGGACAGTTTACATTTATGGTGTCAGAAGAATGCCGCCTAGTTAGTTGGGGAGGTTTCTTACTAGCCTTTGGCTCCTTTGGCCATTCTTAGCATTTGCTAAGCACTTTTATGTCTTGAACTCTATTAGGCAAGAGGTAGGTACCTCGGTCTGGCTTCTGCCATAGGAAAGCTCACAGTCTAGAAGGGGAGGTGGGTCAATCAACTGACAAGGCACTTGTTAGGAAAGCGCTTTGAGAGATCATTGAAGGTTATTGTGAGAACACCAATGTGGCATCTGACCTTGATGGGAACTGGTGGGTGGCCAGGAGGACTTCTATGGAGTTGGTGGTTGAGCTGAGTATGAAAGATAGCAGAAGTCAACTATATGAAGATGGTGAGGAAGGGCTTTCCAGGTAGGAGGGACAGCTTGTGCAGAGGCACAGAGGAATGAGAAAGTATGCTGAATTCAGGGAATTTCTAAAACAGCTGCAGTGTGTGGCAGGAGGCAAGATGAAACTGGGACATGATCAGGGTCCAGTTATGAAGACATTTGAGTGCTGTACTGTTGAGTTTACAGATCAGGAAGCAGTTGGGAACCATTTAAATATTTTAAGCATAGATGACTGATGATTTTTTTTCAAATAAGTTAGTGTATGGAGGATGAATTGGAGGGTATAGGCAGGGTGTCCAGTAGAGCATTTAAACCTTTTTTGGGCCATGAATCTCCTTGGTAAGCTGGTGAAGTCTGTGGACCCATTCTCAGAATGATGCATAAAGTAAAACACCTATGATTACAAAAGAAACCAATTAGGTTGAAATACACTTCTATTCATGTACCATAGAGGTCTGTGGACCCTAGGTAAAGCAACCTTGAGAGAGAGCTGCTGTAGGGGACAGAAAATGAATGTAGGCAGGCAGTGCTCGCTGAGGAGGAGTATAAGGGCAGAAACAGCTTGCATAGTGCTGGTGGGGGTGGGGGGGGAGCGGTGGTAAAGGAGAAGAGAGGCAACAGGGTTTCTAACATGGGCTGCAGGATGGAAGATGGTGTCAGTCACATATGGTGGATTTATAAGAAGTTCCCCCACTTACAAACTGGTTAGATTATGGAAGGTTTTTTGTGAATCCGTTTATTTCTACGTCCAGAGTGAAATTGTAAAAGCAGCCATTAGTGCTGTCTGTCTGTTTAATTTTATAGTTTGGAAGTTCTTAAGTTGAAGTGATTCTGTACTAGAATATAACTGGGTTGTAGGTAGAGATGATTAGTTTTAGACTGGTCAGGTCTAAATGACATGAATTGGATAGCATGTTAGTGTACTTTTATTGTATATATTTCTTAACTTTAATTGAAATTTAAAAAAATAGAGATGGCGTCTTGCTGTGTTGCCCAGGCTGGAGTGCAGTGGTTATTCATGGGCACAGTCCCCCTACTGATTAGCATGGGAGTTTTGACCAACTCAGTTTTCAACCTGGGCCAATTCACCTCTCCTTAGGCAACCTAGTGACTTCCTAGGACAGCAGGCCCCAACATTTTTGGCATCAGGGACCGGTTTTGTGGAAGACAGTTTTTCCATGGATGGTGGTAGGGTGGATCATCAGGCATTAGATTCTCAGAAGGAGCGTTCAATCTAGATCCCTTGCATACGCAGTTCGCAGTAGGGTTTGTGCTTCTATGAGAATCTAATGCCACTGCTGGTCTGACAGGAGGCAAAGCTCTGCTTGCTCGCTGCTCACCTCCTCCTGTGCAGCCTGGTTCCTAACATGCCATGGACCACAGCCATGGACCACTGGTCCACAGCCAAAGTGTTGGTGACCCCTGTCCTGGTACGTCACCATACTGATGCTAAACTCAGTATGGACACCTGATTAGCATAGTGTACTGTGGCCCAGAACTATAGTGAAAAATGCATAAATCATAAAGTGTATTGCCAAATGAATTTTCACAAAGTGAGTATACCTATAGAACCATCACTCCTACCAAGAAATAGCATTTCCAGCCCTCAAGAATCTCTTCCTATATCCTCTTTCCAATTAACTGCCTTTTTCTTCCTCACTATCCTGACTTCCAGCACCATAGTTTATTTACAAATTTTTTTCTTCTTGAATTTTTTTCTACTTTTCATTGAGGTATGACTTAGTTTACTGCACATATTTTAATTTTATACTCTGAATTTACAAAAAAGTCTTTATTTTTTTAAAGCAGTTTTAGATTTACAACAAAATTTAATAGAAAATACAGTGAGTTTCGATATATACATACAATCTCCCTTACTATCAGCATCCCATACCAGAATGGTACATTTGATAGAATTGATGAACCTATGTTGACACATCATCATCACTCAAAGTCCATAGTTTACCTTAGGATTCACTCTTGGTGTTGTACATTCTGTGGGTTTGACAATACATGATATGAGTCCACCATTATAGTATCATACAGAATAATTCACTACTCTAAAAATCTTCTCTGCTCGGTCTGTTCATTTCTCCCTCCCCCTTCAACTGTATTTTTGGCCTATATATATTTTTTTGTCTATTTTTTGGTCTAAATTTTGTCTCCATAATTTTGGCTTTTCTCAAATGTCATCTTGTTGGAATCATTCAGTGCGTAGCCTTTTCAGATTGGCTTCCTTTACATAGTAATATACATCTAAGGTTCTTCCAAGTCTTTTCATGGTATGAGAACTCATTCATTTTTAATGCTGAATAATATTCCATTGTTTGGATGTGTGCTGAAGTTTATCTACTTACCTATGGAAAGACGTTGGCTGCTTTCAAAATTTGGCAATTATGAAAAAAGCTTCTTAAACATCTGTGTGCAGATCTTTGTTTGGACATGAATTTTTAGCTTATTTGGGTAAATACGGAGGAACACAGCTGCTGGATCATATGCTGAGAGTATGTTTAGTTTTGTAAGAAACTTCCAAATTCTCACAAGTGGCTATACCATTCCTGCCAGCAGTGAATGAGAGTTCCTGGTTGTTCTACGTCTTTGTCAGCGTTGGGTTCTGGCCATTCTAGTAAGTGTGTAGTGGTATCATTGTATTTAATTTGCAACTCCGATAATATATGATTTTAAACATCTTTTCACAGGGTTACTTGTCATCTGTATGTCTTCTTTAGTGAGATGTCTGTTTAGGTCCATTGTTTGTTTTTTAATCTTTTAAAAAATTCTTGAGTTTTTTTTTGGAGTCTCACTCAGTCGCCCAGACTGGAGTGCAGTGGCCGCGCCCGGCCACCGCAGCCTTGACCTGCTGGGCTCCGGCGATCCTTCTGCCTCAACCTTCCAAGTAGCTGAAACTACAGGTGCACGCTACCATGCCCAGCTAATTTTTTTGATTTATTGTAGAGATGAGGTCTTGCCAAGTTGCCCAGACGGGTCTTGAACCCATGGACTCAGGCAGTTCACTCACCTCGGCCTCCCAAAGCATGGGATTATAGGCTGAGTCACCGAGCCCAGCCAAAATTCTTGAGTTTTAAGAGTTATTTGTGTGTTTTGGATAACAGTTCTTTATTAGATACATCTTTTAAAGATATTTTTGTCCCAGTCTGTGGCTTGCCTTCTCATTCTCTTAAATGAATTTTTATGTACAACTAGATGACTTTTTTTCCCCATGTATGCACTTATAAAGCTACCACCTACCCAGATTAGTGTATAGCTAGTGCATTCCCAGCAACCCAGCAGAGGTCTTTCTTCCTTGTGCCTTACCTTAGTTGATATCCTCAATCTTTTCTGACCTCTTCACCACAGATTAGTTTAGCCTGTTTTTGCATTATTTTGTGTTTGGTTTTTTGCCTTCATATTATGACAAATTCACCCACATTTGTGTAAAGGTAGTTATTTATTTATTTATTTATTTTTATTGCTTTGTGGTATTCCAGTGTATGATAGTACAATTTATCCATTCTACTTTTTGGAGTTTTCTGATTTTGGAGTATTATGAATAATGCTGCTGCGAACTTTCATGCATATGCCTTTTGTTGGACCAAAGCACTGATTTCTCTTGGATATATAGACCTAGCAGATTGTTGGGTTGTAGACTGTATGTATGTATGTATGCTTTGTTTTAGTAGGTACTACCAGTTTTAAAAGTGATTGTATCAGTTTACACTCATACTACCAGTGTATGAGAGTTTTGATTATTCTACATCTTCAGCAATATTTGACATTGACAGTCACTTTCATTTTAGTTGTGTGTAAGGTTATTGCATTGTGGTTTAAATCTACATTTCTCTGATGACCGATACAATTGAGCACTTTTTTTGTTGACCATTGGCTAAACTTTGTTATGAGGTGCTTGTTAGGACCTTTTGCTCATTTTTCTGTTGGGTCATACACTTTTTTCATACTCATTTGTAAGAGTTCCTTATACATTACGGATATGAGTTCTTTTTTAAATAGCATATACATGTACTTGGGTAGTTTTGTAGTATCTTAGATCCTTTGTTTTAATTAGAAAAGGAATATATTCATATGGTAAGAGTCAAACAACACAAATGGGTATATTATGAAAGGGATGTCTCCCTCCTATCCTTCGTCCTTTATTGGGAGACCAAACCCTTAGTCCCACTTTCTAGTAGGAATCATGGTTAAGTTTTTGAGTATCCTTCCTGAAATTTCCTTTGCATGTACTACATTCATCCTTTTTTCTAACACAAATAGTAGCATACAAATGCATTACACATTATTCACTATCTTGCTTTTTTCACTTAGTATATTTTAGAATTATTTCAAAATCAGCACATATGTTGCTAGCTTCTTTGAAATGGCAGCATAGTATTCCAGTAGGTGCATGTACCAGCTTTTATTTAACCGATTTATCTGGTTCCTTCTTCATAGATACTATGCTTCAAAAGTGGTATCAAATATGTTGAATTTTAGGGCTTATGGATGATTTAAGTGTGGATATGCTTTACGTGTCTGAAGTTTAGGGGAGAGGATTAGCTAGGGCTTTATCATTTAGAGTGGCATGAGTGTATATGTCTTAGATATAGCTGAGGAAGTAAGTAGGGTTACATAGGAACTACTGTTAGACCATGGTTCTCTACCGGATAGGAATGGGGTTGTCAGGATCACTTTGGAAGTCTTTTCTAAAAAACACATTATTCATGATTTCCCCAGCTTCAGTTTAGTGGGTCCATGATGAGGTCTGAGCGATTCATTCTTGAGCTTTTCATTCTTGAGCTTTTCATTCATCCCTTGAAGATGTCTCTTCATTTTGAGACCTGGTGGTATAGAGTGAGAAGATAGCTTAGGATGGAACCCTGGGAAACACAAGCAGAAAGAGAGGAGTTTGGGAAGGAGGTGAATAGACAGGAGATAAATCAAGTGAGTGTACGGCTACTCAAAGGAGGGCATATTTCAGTGAGGAAATGGCAGTAGGATCATGCTGCAAAGACTGGTCAAATAAGATGATAATTGGGGCTTCTCTGCTGTTTCAAGGTGCTAGAAAAATTTGAGTAATACTTTTTTTTTTTTGAGTTGGAATCTCTGTCATCCAGGCTGGAGTGAAGTGGTATCATGGCCACCCCAGTGTCGACCTGCTGGACTCCGGCAATCCTTCTGCCTCAACCTTCCAAGTAGTTGGGACTACAAGTGCGCACTCCCATGCCCGGCTAATTTTTGATTTATTATAGAGATGAGGTCTCACCAAGTTGCCCGGACTGGTCTCAAATCCGTGGGCTCAGGCAATCCACTCGTCTTGGCCTCCCAAAGTGCTGGGATTACAGGCTGAGCCACCAAGCCCAGCCAAAGTGATACCTTTTTATTCATGTTTTTACATCTCAACAGTATTCTGGCCCAGCCATGGTACCAGGGTCCCTTTTGTGAAAAAATGCCATAATTACATCTCATGTGTACCAGAAATGAACACCTTCTGTTAATTATCCATGGACCCAAGAGTCATGAATTGAAAGAAACTTTTCTTGAATCTATTTAATATTTTTGCTTCTATTACATTCTTTCAGTCGTATGTTAAGTATTTTTAGAGTAGAGTAAAAAACAAAACAAGCTTGAACATCAGCTTCTTAGATTTCTTTTTTTTTTTTGAGTTGGAGTCTCACTCTGACGCCCAGACTGGAGTGCAGTGGCACGCTCCCGACCACAGCAGCCTTGACCTGCTGGGCTCTGGCAATCCTTCCGCCTCAGCCTTCCAAGTAGCTAGAACTATAGACGCACGCTACTACGCCCAGCTGATTTTTTTTTTTTATTGTAGAGATGAGGTCTCCCCAAGTTGCCCAGACAGGTCTCGAAACCATGGGCCTCAGGCAATTCACTCACCTCAGCTTCCCAAAGCGCGGGATTACAGGCTGAGTCACTGAGCCTGGCTAGCTTCTTAGATTTCAAGAGGTGCTTTATCCTTACGGTCTTCTAGGTCTGGTGGACAAGATTGCACTTACTTCATCTATCTTGATATGTTACTTAATTTTATAGACTAACCTTCTCCCAGTTTTTGTTTTTCTAGGAAGAAGTCTCTTTTATTTAGTGTTGACTTTCATTCCTGTAAATATTCAGATGTCTTTTCTGAAGTCTTTTCAATTATATGCTGTGTTACTTTGAAGTACATCTAGGTTGCTGAAAAGACTCTAGATATTGATCCTCCCCTCCCACTCCCCCACCCCATATAGATTGGGACAGTGTTGAAAGAAACCATTCATGTGGTAGGTAATGAGATGTATTTTTTTTTTTTTTTTTTTGAGTTGGAGTCTCACTCTGTCGCCCAGACTGGAGTACAATGGCTGCTCCCGGCCACTGCAGCCTCGACCTGCTGGGCTCCGGCGATCCTTCCGCCTCAGCCTTTCAAGTAGCTAGAACTACAGGCGTGCGCTACCACACCCAGCTAATTTTTTGATTTATTGTAGAGATGAGGTCTCACCAAGTTGCCCAGGCGAGTCTCGAACCCGCGGGCTCAGACAATCCACTCACCTCAGCCTCCCAAAGCGCGGGATTACAGGCTGAGCCACCGAGCCTGGCTATGTATTTCTTTAAAAAAGCTCAATATATATATTTAGGAAAAACTAGGTGAGGTAAGATGATTAGACAGACTTCTTGACTGATACTGATTTGTGCTGTTTTATTCATGATATGGATTGTCATTTCCTCTCAGTATGACACAAGAAAGGAGTATTGGAATTAGAGAAAACATTATGAATGAAGGTTAAAGTCAAGTAGTGTTTTTCAGATATTCTGAAAATCTTATTTTGTTGTGTGTTTTTTAAATAAATATTCTTCAATGTATTTAGCTGTATAACTGTTATATTGTAACTTTAGGAAATTTTAAGCATTTCAGCATTTGAACTGTGTAATCAAAGACAGTTGGTCATTTTAATTTATAAATGAGCTCTTAATAAAGTACAATTATATACTATTAGTGGTAAATATGTTAATGTTGAGTATATGTTTAATGGTAAATATACACAAAGATACATTTTAAATTAGAATTATATTGATTGGGCACAGTGCCTCACACCTGTAATCCCAGTACTTTGGGAGGCCAAGGAAGAAGGATTGTTTGAGCCCAGGAGTTTGAGACCAGTCTTGACAATGTAGTGAGACCTTGTCTCTATAAAAAATAAAAAAGTTAGCCAGGCGTGATGGTGGGTATCTGTTGTCCCAGCTATTTGGGAGGTTATGCTGGAAGTATTGCCAGAACCTAGGAGATGAGGCTGTGGTGGGCTGTGATCCTGCCACTGTGCTCCAGCCTGGGCAACAAGTGAGACTCTGACTCAAAAATGAAGGCAGGAAGGAAGGAGGGAGGAAGGAATTATATTGAAACGTTTTAATAGTGTCATAAATATAATGGCAGTTTGCTGTTGCGTTGTCTTACCATATTTTGGGGTGCACTTTTGAGGTTGAAGCTGTTTTGACACCTACTCTTTTACAATAATGGGGACTGACAGGAAGGCCCCAGGCTGCAATATGGCTGGTGGCTGTATCTGTAGAGAAGAAGAACTTGCCATATTTGAACCCAGAAAGATTAGAGTTGTTCTTAAATTCCTGACTCAGAATTAGATGCATCTTGGAAGTGCTGATATTTGGTTTAGCTGAACCTTTGGGATTATCATTTTCTAGTTATGAAAGGGATTGAGTTTTTATATCATTATGGGGAAAGTGTCATTTTGTGAGAAAGTGTCAGTTTTTTTGGTTAATTTTAAAAATATTGAGGTATAATTCACATACCATAAATTTCATCCTATTTTTTTCTTTTTCTTTTTTTTTTTTTGATTTGGAGTCTCAGTCTGTCGCCCAGGCTGGAGCGCAGTGGCACGCACACGGCCACCCCAGCATCAACCTACTGGGCTCCAGCAATCCTTCCGCCTCAGCCTTCCAAGTAGCTGGAACTACAGGTGTGTGTTACCATGCCTGGCTAATTTTTTGATTTATTGTAGAGACGAGGTCTCGCCAAGTTGCCTGGGCTGGTCTCGAACCTAGGGGCTCAGGCAGTCCACTCACCTTGGCCTCCCAAAATGCTGGGATTACAGGTTGGGCTACTGAGCCCAGCCAGATTTCATTATTTTAAAGTATACAGCAAAGTTTTGCTGCTTTTACTTCACCAAATACTTTAAAGGTTTTTCCATGTTGTAGCATGCATTAGTACTTCATGTCTTTTTATGGCCGAATAATATTCCATCGTATTAATGTACCACATTTTATCAACTTATCAGTTGATCGATATTGGGTTGTTTCCACTCTTTGGCTATTATGAATGATACTGCTATGAATATTTGTGTACAAGTTTTTGTGTGAGCATCTGTTTTCACTTCTCTTGTTTGTATATCTGTGAGGGGAATTTCTGGGTCGTATGTAACTCTTATGTTTTCCAGAGGAACTACATTATGTTACATTCCCACCAGCAATGCATGAAAGTTCCAGTTTCTTTACATTTTTGCTACCTCTTGTCATTGCTTGTCTTTTTGATAATAGCCATCCTAGGGGTATGAAATGGTATCTTATTGTATTTGGATTTATATTTCCTTAATGATTAGTGATGTTGAGCATTTTTTCATATGCCTGTTGGCCATTTGTAGGTCTTCTTTGGATATAAATATAAGTACTTTGTAATGTTAAAAATTGGGTTATAGGCTGGGCTTGGTGGCTCAGCCTGTAATCCTGCGCTTTGGGAGGCCGAGGTGAGTGGATTGCCTGAGCCTGCGGGTTCGAGACCTGCCTGGGCAACTTGGAGAGACCTCATCTCTACAATAAAAAAAAAAAAAAAATCAGCTGGGCATGGTAGCGCATGCCTGTAATTCCGACGACTTGGAAGGCTGAGGCAGAAGGATCGCCTGAGCCTAGCAGGTCGAGGCTGCGGTGGCCGGGAGCGGCCACTGCACTCCAGTCTGGGTGACAGAGTGAGACTCCAACTCAAAAAAAAAAAAAAAAAAAAAAAAAAAATTGGGTTATATATCTTTTTTATTTTATTTAAAATTTTTTTTATTTTAAAGATGTGGAGTACAATTCAGGGTTAGGTATACAAATATTCATTATGCAGTTACCCTTGTTGATGAGGTGTGGCCCCGCTCCACAGTCCCATGACTGCCAATTCTACCTCCCTCTCACCCCTCCTCCTGGGCAATTTCCTGCTACTGCCACTCCTTTTCTTATAGTATTTAATTGTTCAAGGTCCACTTATGAGTGAGAACATGTGATACTCAGTTCTTTGTTTCTGTGATAGACCACTGAGTATTATAAACTCTTAAGTCCATCCAAGTTGCTGTGAAATTCATAATTTTGTCCTTCTTTATGGCTGTGTAATATTCCATTATGTATATATACCACTTTTTATTTTATTTTATCTCCTCTTTCGATGGGCAGCACGATTGGTTCCATGTTTTTGCTATTGTGAACAGCGCTGCAGTAAATGTGTGTGCAGGTATCTTTTTCATAGAGTGATTTGAGTTCCTCCCGGTATATTCCCAGTAGGGGGATTGCGAGGTCATATGGAAGGTTGATTTTTAGATTGTTTAGGAATCGCCAAACTTTTCCACAGAGGTTGTATTAGTTTATACTCCCACTAACAGTGTAGACGTGTTCCCTTTTCCCCGCATCCTCTCCCACATCTGTGGTTTTTTGTGTTATTGATGATGGCCATACTGACTGAAGTTAGGTGGTATCTCAGTGTAGTTTAATTTGCATATCTTTGATGATTTGTGAGACTGAGCATTTTTTCATGTGTCTGTTGGCTGTCTTTTTTTGAGAAGTGTCTATTTATAGCTTTTGCTCATTTTGTGAAGGGGCTGTTTGTTTTTTTCTTTTCAGCACATTTGAGTTCCTTGTAGATCCTAGAAGTTAGGTCTTTGTCAGATATACAGTTGGCAGATATTTTTTCATATCTTTTTTGAGTTGTAAAATGATTTGCAAACATTTTATCCCATCCTGTAGATTGTTTTTTCATATTTTTTGGGTATATGCCCTTCAAAGGACAGAAATTTTTAGTTTTGATGAAGTCTAATTCATTTTGTTGTTGTGCTTTTGATGTCATATGTAAGAAAACCTTGTCTGATCCAACGTCATGGAAATTTGCAGTTTTTTCCCCCTAATGGTCTTAAAGTTTTAGCTCTTTATTTAAGTTGTTGATCCATTTTGAGTTAATTTTTGTATAAGGTGTGAGATAGGGTTTCAGCTTTATTCTTTTGCAGTTTTCTAGTTGTCCCCCCCCCTTTTGTTGAAAAAAATTATTCTTTGTCCATTGAATTTTCTTGGCACCCTTGTCTAAATCAGTTAACCATAAATGTAAGTATTTACTTCTGGATTTTTATTTTACTGATCTATAATGTCTATCTTTATGCCAGTGTTACACTGTCTTGAGAACTTACTTTGTAGAAGATTTTGAAATCGGTAGATGTGTGAGTTCTCCAACTTTATTTTCCTTTGTCAAGATTGTTTTGACTATTTTGAGTCCTTTTCATTTACCTATGAGTTTTAGGATCAGTTTTTTCTGTAAAGAAGTCTATAGGGACTGCATTGAATTTGTAGATTAACTCTGGGAGTGTTTCCATGTTAATGGTATTTAAACATCCTGTCCTTGAACATGGGGTATCTTTTCATTTATCTATGTCATTTTTCAGTTTCTTTTTTTTGTGTGTGTGTGTTGGAGTCTCACTCTGTCACCCAGACTGGAGTGCAGTGGCCACTCCCTGCCACCGCAGCCTCGACCTGCTGGGCTCCGGCGATCCTTCCGCCTCAGCCTTCCAAGTAGCTGAAACTGTAGGTGCGCACTACCACGCCTGGCTAATTTTTTGATTTATTGTAGAGATGAGGTCTCGCCAAGTTGCCCAGGTGGGTCTCGAACCTGCGGACTCAGGCAATCCACTCAACCTCAGCCTCCCGAAGCATGGGATTATAGGCTGAGCCACCGAGCCCGGCCCATTTTTCAGTTTCTTTCAACAACATTTTGTAATTTTCAGTCTTGCACTTCTTTTTGCAATTAATACCTACAGTATTTTATTTTAATACTACTATAAGTAAAATTGTTTTCTTAATTTCATTTTCAGATTATTAATTGCTAGTGGATAGAAATACAACTGAGTTTTGTGTATTGTGTCCTGTAACCTTGCTGAACTTATTTTGTCCAATAGTTATTTAATATCCTTAGGATTTTCTATATGTAAGTTTGTGTCATCAGCAGATAGGATAGTTGTACTTCTTCCTTTCCAATCTGAATGCCTTTTATTTCTTTTTCTTGCTTAGCTGCCCTGGCTAGAACTTCCAGTACAAGATTGAATAGACATGATAAAAGCAGATATCCCTGTCTTGTTCCTGATGTTAGGAGTGAAACTTTCAGTCTTTTATCACTAGCTAATGATAGCTGTGGGTTTTTCACAGATGCTTTTTATCTGGTGGAATAATTTCCCTTCCATTCTTAGTTTGTTGAGATTTTTTTTTTCTCCTTCATGAAAGTATGTTGAATTTTGTCAGATGCTTTTACTGTGTCTCTTGAGGTGGTCATGTAGTTTTGTCTTTTAATCTGTCAATATGTGATCTATTAATTTGGTTAATTTTTGGATCCTAAAACAACCTTGTATTCTTGGGATAAAGCTCACTTGGTCATCGTTTATAATCCATTTTATATATTGCTGGATTTGGTTTGCTAGTATTTTTTTTGTTGAGGATTTTTGTGTCTGTGTTTGAAGATACTGGACTATAGTGGATTTTTTTTTTCTTTTTGTGATGTCTTTGGTTTTGGTATCAGGGTAACACTGGCCTTATAGATGGAGTTAGTATGTGTTATGTATTGCCTCCTCTTCTACTTTTTGGGAAGCGTGTGTGAAGAATTGATATGATAGGGGTTGGGGGAGGTTGGTTAAAGGACACAAAATTGCAGCTAGATAGGAGGAATAAGTTCTAGTGTTATATTGCACTGTAGGGTGACTGGTAATAATTTGTTATGTTTTTAAGTAGCTAGAGAAGAGGAGAGGATTTTGAATTGCCAACAAAGAAATGGTGAATGTTTGAGGTGATGGATATGCAAATTATCACTATGTATACCCCATAAATGGGTACTATCATTATGTGTCAATTATAAAAACTTAAAAGAATTGATATTAATTTTTTAAGTGCTTGGGAAAATTAATCAGTGAAACAGTCTGTGATTTGACTTTTCTATGTGGAATGTTTTAAAACTACTAATTTGATCTTACTGGTGACTGTTCAGATTTTCTGATTTTTTTTGGTTACTTTCAGTAATTTGTGTTTTTCTAGGAATTTGTCCATTTCATCTAAATAATCTAATTTATTGATATATAATTGTTCATAGTTTTCACTAATACAGTTTTTAATCTGTAAGGTTGGTAGTGCTGTTTCTTTTTTATTCTTCAATTTAGTTTACTATATTTTCTTGGTCAGTCCAGTTAAAGGTTTGCCAGTTTTGTTCATCTTTTCAAAGAACCAACTTTTTTGATTTCACTTATTTTTCCTGTTGATTTTCTATTCTCTGTATCATTTAATTTCTGGTCAGATTTATTATTTCTTATGCTTGCTTGCTTTTGGTTTAATTTGCCCTTTTTTGTGTGTTTTAAGGTGAAAGATTATTGATTTGAGATCATTTATTAAAATATAAGCTTTTACTGTTAAAAATTTTCTTCTATGTGCTGCATTAACTGGATTCCATAAGTTTTGGTATCTTTTCATTTTTAGTTCATTTCAGTGTATTTTCTAATTTCCCTTGTAATTTTTTTCTTTGCTTTGGTCTTTTTTTAAGAAAAAAGTTTCAGATCATATATGCATGACTTAACTACTGGATGTAGTAATAAGTGCTACCATTTATTGGGTCCCAGCCACTTTATATGTGTTATTTCCGTGATATTCATACGAATTGTATAGTTGGTGAAATAGTGGTTCCTGTTTTACAGGCAAGGAGACTAAGGCTTAGTCCCTTGTCCAGGATTTTCTGTGGCAGGACTGACTCTCTTTAGAGCTTCTGTTTCACTCACTAAGCTATACTTCCGCTCTAAATGACTTGGATATGGTGATTATTTTAAATAGAAGGGTAGATATATTCATTTTCATAATATGCAGGCAGTACCAGGTGTTAGAGTTACATTTCATACTTGCAATATTCTACTTATATATATAATGTTATTCTTTCTTCTATTTGAACGTTTGAAGTTTAGGTAGTTTACCCCCAAATATTGCAAAGACTTTGGCTGGCTTTTGCTTTTAACTGTGTGTTTTGTGGGAGTCCTGCTGAATTAAGAAACAGTTTTAGGTGGTATTTTGTACTCAGTTTCTGATGTGAAACATTACTTGTATCCGCAGTTTAAGTCTTGTTTTAGATGGGCCGTTGCTGTGTCAAAGAGCAGGTGTTTAAATATGTTTATTTTTTACTTTTCTATATGGTTGAATTGTTGTGGAACAGTGAAAAGAGCTTCTATTGACCCTTGGAAAAATCGGGCAAAGAAATTAACATGTGATTCATGTTTCACTTTATATTCCTGTTAAAGAGTGGTATAAAGGATGCAACATTTTTGTATCCTTTACAGTTTATAATGATACCAAGTACTTTGTAACTAATCAGTATAAATACTTACTGTTTTTTGTTTTCTTTTTTTTTTTTTTTTTTTTGAGTTGGAGTCTCACTCTGTTGCCCAGGCTGAAGTGCATTGGTACACTCATGGCCACCCCAGTGTGACCTGCTGGGCTCCAGCAATCCTTCTGCCTCAGCCTTCCAAGTAGCTGGAACTACAGGTACGCGCTACCATGCCTGGCTAATTTTTGATTTATTGTAGAGACAAGGTCTCGCCAAGTTGCCCAGACTGATCTCGAACCCTAGGGCTCAGGCAATTTACTCGCCTCCGCCTCCCAAAGTGCTGGGGTTTCAGGCTGAGCCACTGAGCCTGGCTGGTTTTTCTGTTTTTTTATTCAGATGTGTGGTGATTGTAAATTTTGAGTCTATAGTTTTAGGGTCAAACTAAAACTTTTATTTATTTTTTTGAGCTGGAGTCTCACTCCGTCGCCCAGACTGGAGTGCAGTGGCACGCTCCCGGCCACCGTAGCCTCGACCCGCTGGGCTCCGGCGATCCTTCCGCCTCAGCCTTCCAAGTAGCCGAAATTACAGGCGTGCGCTACCACGCCTGGCTAATTTTTGATTTATTGTAGAGATGAGGTCTCTCCAAGTTGTCTGGGCAGGTCTTGAACCCGCGGGCCCAGGTAATCCACTCACCTCAGCCTCCCAAAGCACTGGGATTACATTCTGAGCTACTGAGCCCGGCCCAAACTAAAACTTTTAAATGAAACTTTATTTTCTCTCTTTTACTCATTCATTAAAAAGAATAAAAGAAATTGTAAAGTGCTCTTAAGTATATCTCAGTATTCTGTAGGTGACATTATCTTCAAGTATGATATTTTTTCTTATTTTAATGAATAATCTTAAAATTATACTGAATCTGCAATAAGGATTGAGTTGATTTTTTTTATTTATTTAAAGTTTCTCTTCTAAAAGAAAGCTGACATCTCTCTCAACTATATCCCTATGATTGTCTTCAGCATGATATAATACAAAACTACCAACATTAGGACAGCAAACACACCCTCACGTTTTTTAAAAACGCATTTTCAATGGTAAACTCAGTCACATTCTCTAGTTTAAAAGTTCCTTGGCTAGTTTAAGTTATGGCAACTCAAGCAGTTGTAGCTCTGTATTTCCTAATTTAAAGCTTACCAGAGAAACTTTGATTTTTAACTAAAGCCAGAAAAAGGTTAGCAAAGAGTAATTAAGATAAGGCTACAGAGAAAAAGGGAGCACTCTACATAGATAGAATAACCCTTTTCCCCATTCAGTGTTGCAGCTCCAGTAATCTAATGATTCTTCATTTATTCAAAATGAAAATGATAATAAAGTTCCCTGATGTTGACAGCAGGTGATTTTTAACTTCACTGCTGCATGACAGGCACCTACAGGCTTTACCTGGCCTCAATCTGTCCAGTTTGGAATTGCCAATTAGAAGCTTCTCAAAAGCTAATCTCAATGTGGGCTATTAAAAAAAAAGTGCTTTTCAAAGTGCCAAATACGACGGACTAGTCAAGCTCAGCATATTAGAACAAAATAAAACTTGGGTGCCTGGTCCAGGTTGCACCTGTCAAAGCCATGTGACAAAGAGCAAAGAAAGGACCAAATTCTCAAAAATAGTTGTGATACATACACTTCTCTTGAATACAAAGAATACTACAGCAATCTAAAAGGTATCTTTACTGGTAATTTAGCATTTCTCAGTTGAGGTTCCACAGGAGAGAATTAAGCACTAATGCCCAAAGACAGAGATTGGTAAACCTTTTCTGTAAATATTTTAGGCTTTTAAGTTTCTGTCACAACTACTCAATTCTGCTACTGGAGCATAGGAGCAACCATCAGCAATAAATAAATGAGCATGACTATGTTCAAATGAAGCTTTGTTTAGTAACACACTGAATTGAATTTCATGTAGTTTTCACAAAAATATTCTGTTTTTAGGGTTTTAAAATCATTCTAAAAAAAAAAAAAAAAATCTTGCCAGGCATGGTGGCTAATGCCTGTAATCCTAGCACTCTGGGAGGCTGAGGCGAGAGAACTGCTTCAGCCCAGGAGTTCGAGACCAGCATGGACAAAACAGCAAGACATCATCTCCACAAAAGTTTTTTAAAAAATCAGAGGGGCGTAGTGGCACAGGCCTACACTCTCAGCTACCTAGGAGGCTGAGGCAGAAGGATCACCTGAGCCCAGGAGGTCAAGGCTGCACTGAGCCATGATCATGCCACTGCACTGCAGCTGGGTGACAGAATGAGACCCCAACTCAAAAAAACAAAAAACAAAAAACAAAAAAATTTTTAATTTGTTGGTCTGATTTTGTCCTAGGTAGTAGTTTGCTGACCTATTGCCAAGGCATCCTTTTTATGTAATGGACTAACTTCTTTCTTGTACATCTAGAATAGCACTAAACATACCATACTATGGAGAATTGAGAAAATAATCACTCAGTTCACTTCCTGTATATCTACAGTACTCTGACTGTCTAATAGAATAAGTACTGTGTCTACTAGAAAGCCAATTGATGAGATTTTTGTTGGCACTTGTTAACTTGGGCAAATAACTTTACACAAGTTAAAAATGATTTCTTAAAAAATTCTCAAAATATATAAAACAAATTGAAAGGAAAAGAACAAACCCCATTAAAAAGTGGATAAAGGAGGAGGTGCGGTAGCTCAAGTCTGTAATCCCAGCACTTTGGGAGGCCAAGGCGAGAGGATTGCCTGATTCCAGGAGTTTGAGACCAGCCTGGGAACTTGGTAAGACCTCGTCTCTACAATATATAAAAAAAAATTAGCTGGGCGTGGTAGCACATGCCTGTAGTTCCAGCTACTTGAAAGACTGAGGCAGAAGGATTTCTGGAGCCCAGCAGGATGACGCTATGGTAGCTATGAGTGTGCCACAGCACTCCAGCTTGGGCGACAGAGTAAGACTCTGACTCCAAAAAAAAAAATGGGCAAAGGAGCCAGATGCGGTGGCTCAAGTGTGTAACCCCAGCACTTTGGGAGGCCAAGTCGAGAGGATTGCCTGAGCCCAGGAGTTTGAGACCAGTCTGGGCAACTTGGTGAGATCTTGTTTCTAAAATACACCAAAAAAATTTGCTGGCCGTGGTAGCATACACCTGTAGTTCTAGCTACTTGGAAGACTGAAGTGGAAGGTTCACCTGAGCCCAGCAGGTAGAGGTTGCGGTGGCTGTGAGCGTGCCACTGCACTCCAGTCTGGGCAACAAATTGAGACTCCAACTCAAAAAAAAAAAAAAAAGTGGGCAAAGGACATGAACAGACGCTTTTCAAAGGAGAACATACAAGCAGACAACAAAAACATGAAAAATGCTCAGCCTCACTAATCATCAGAGAAATGCAAATCAAAACTACAATGAGTTCCAGGCTCAATGGTTTAGCCTGTAATCCCAGTGCTTTGGGAGGCCGAGGTGAGTGGATTGCCTGAGCCTGTGGGTTCGAGACCAGCCCAGACAACTTGGCGAGACCTCATCTCTACAATAAATAAAAAATTAGCTGGGCATGGTAGCTCAAGGGATCCTTGCCTCAGGCTTTCAAGGAGCTGGGACTATAGGTACACCACCACATGCACCTCAATTTTTCATTTTAAAATAACACTTGCTAGTTTCTGCTAAGCCTCAGGTTTCACAGATTATTTTACATCTAGGAGTATATCTCATTCAACACAGTTAAAGCATAGTATAAGGCACTGTGGTGTGAATAAAGATGACTGAGATGACCTCAACCTTTAAACAGTTTAAAGTGAACCCAGACAAGTACACATATGAGTCAGTACTGTAAAAGCACAAATGACAGCCAACATGAGTGTCCTATGGGATCAGGGAAAGTTGTACAGGTATTTAATCAGGGTCTGAATATGTGATGGGAAACATATTGAAACACAGCAAACTTCAAGAGTAGAGGCACTGAGGCAAGAGAAACTTCACAAATCTCAGGATGTAGGGCAGGGCAAATTCCAAAAGGAGTGTATCATTTTTTAAATCTAACCAGGAAAAGAAAGACTTTAATATTAGTCTTTAGACCTCTAAACAGTAAGCATCTTTTTTTTTTTTTTTTTTTGAGTTGGAGTCTCACTCAGTCGCCCAGACTGGAGTGCAGTGGCCGCTCCCAGCCACCGCAGCCTCGACCTTCTGGGCTCCGGCGATCCTTCTGCCTCAGCCTTCCAAGTAGCTGGAACTACAGGTGCGCGCTACCACGCCTGGCTAATTTTTCTATTTATTGTAGAGATGAGGTCTCGCCAAGTTGCCCAGGCGGGTCTCGAACCCGTGGGCTCAGGTAATCCACTCACCTTAGCCTCCCAAAGGCACGGTATTACAGGCTGAGCCACCGAGCCCGGCTACCAGTAAGCATCTTGAAGGATAAACTAGGGCCCATTTTAAGCTCAGGCACTGGGAAAATTCTAAACCATGCTGATTTCAATTCATTTTATCACCATTTCCCAAAGTATTTTACAAACTTTATCTTAGAGGATATAATTCGTGGGGGGGGGGGGGAGTACAGAGAGGAGATAAGTCCAGCTTTGCAAGTCTCTAAAGGAGTAGAGACTGCAACCTGCTTCAAAAGCCATTTTCTTAAATGCTGCAGTTGTCACAGTTCTCACTCAGTAAGAAAAAAACAATACAACAAGTTCTTAGAAAATTAAGCAATATATGTATGCTTCCTTTGGGGAAGGGAGACTAGAAGATCTGACATTCTTCCAGAGTTTATTTTCTTACCTACACCATTAAAAACCTTTCCCTAATCAATTTTTATTTATTTGCCCTTTCACCAATAAAGACAATGAAATGCGAGGGGGGACCCCAAAAAACTCAGAATTTATTTTTTAAAAATTGTATATTTACTTACATATTTAAACTTCAGTTACCTCTAAAGTACTCTCCATCCATTGCAATATACCTGTTGAGATGCTTTTTTCCTAGTCCAAAACAGTTTCCTAAGTTGTCAATTTTGATGCCTGTTAGTGCTTCTGCTGTTTTTTGTTTCACCTCTTCCACATTGGCAGAATGTTTCCGTTTGAGGACTTTTCATTGGGGGAAACAAAAAAAGTCACTCAAGACAAGATCCAGTAAGTAGGGAGGGAGAGACATGGAGGTCGTTCCATTTTGGTCAAAAATTGCTACACAGCACCGTGTGAACAGGTATGCTTGTAAATCAGCCATCACGAAGTGGACAAACACATTGAAAGAAGTTCCAAAAAAATTCACTGAAGCTGAATGCAGTTCAGCTGCAACACTAGATGGTACACTGATACCAAAGGCTCCTAGAACACTTACCTAGTGGAGTATGTACTACAAGGGACCCCCCTCTAAAAAATGATTTTGGTTTTTTTTTTTGGTTCCCTCGTATGTTTGCTTTGGAGCTGTGTGTAGGCATGATAAATCTTAACCCAAAAGAAAATTGCTAAAGAAAATGAGTGATAAAAAGGGTGCATAATACAACACCTAAAAACGATTGCTATTTATAATTCAATATCTCTCCCTCCCAAGACTACCACTGCACCAGTTATACCACCAATAGAAGATTAAAAGATGGCCCCAAACTCTGTGCTACCACTCTTATTAAGAGATGGAGTTACTTTGGGAGGCCGAAGTTAGAGGATTGCCTGAGCCTACAGGTTTGAGACCAGCCTGGGCAACATGTTGAGACCTCGTCTCTACAGTAAGTCAAAAAATTAGCCGGCTGTGGTAGTGCATGCCTGTAGTTCTGGCTACTTGGAAGGCTGAGGCAGAAGGATCACCAGAGCCTAGCACGTTGATGCTGGGGTGGCTGTGAATGTGCTACTGCACTCTAGCCTGGGCAACAGAGTAAGACTCCAAATCCAAAAAAAAAAAAAAAAAAAAGATGAAGTCCAGTTCTGCTGTTGAATCTGGGCAGATCTGTAAAATGCTGTAACTAATAGAATAAAGCAGAAGTCAGCCGGGCTTGGTGGCTCAGCCTATAGTCCTGCACCTTGAGAGGCTGAGGTGAGTGGATTGCCTGAGCCCGCGGGTTCGAGACCCGCCTGGGCAACTTGGTGAGACCTCATCTCTACAATAAATCAAAAAATTAGCCAGGTGTGGTAGCGCACACCTGTAGTTCCAGCTACTTGGAAGGCTAAGGCGGAAGGATCGCCAGAGTCCAGCGGGTCGAGGCTGCGGTGGCCAGGAACGGCCACTGCACTCCAGTCTGGGCGACAGAGTGAGACTCCAACTCAAAAAAAAAAAAAAAAGAGTATAGCAGAAGTGATGCTATGCCAGTTGCCAGCTGAACCTGTCAACTACTAGAGCTGATAATAAATTTATTTTTAAGATTCTAAGTTGTGGAATGGTTTATTTAAAAGCAACAGATAACCAAAAGAGCCACCAGATAACAACTCCCGCTTTCAAGCCTTTCTAGGCAGCCAAAATACTATTTCACTTGGAAACGGAAATGAAAACTCAAGTCTTATAACTTACTGGACTAGGTTTTAAAGTGAACATGCTGTCAACTTTCAGAGCATAAAAAAGATCACGGTGTCCTAATTCTTCCTAAGAAGTGCAAATTACCAAAAAGTAACACATCAGTCAAGTTCAGTAAGGAAAGATTATATAAAAATCAAGCTATTTGATTATACCCTAGTGATGCATTTACTCGTTACACCAAAGAAAACCCTCTGGTCTAGAAGATTAGATACCAAGAAGTCATCTCTGGAAAGTAGTATTTGGGAAGGACAGGTTGGTAGGAGGGCAGTGACAAAAACTTCCACTTCATGCTTTATACAATTCTAAATTACTTGAGATAAGCATATAATATTTGGTTTAAAAAAGCAAACCCCTGTAGCCCTAACAACTTATCCAAGAAAATTATCTAAATAAGTTTTCTAAGAAAATTCTAATCTATTCCAGTCCATTTCTTAATGTCAAGTAAGGATGAATGTCTACTGATAAGTGATTTTTGCTGTTGTTGTTATTGTTTAAAAAGCAGGCCAGGCTCAGTGGCTCAGCCTATAATTCCAACACTTTGGGTGGCTGAGGCGAGTGAACTGGCTGAGCCCGTGAGTTCAAGACCAGCCCAGGCAACTTGGCGAGACCTCGTCTTTACAATAAATAAAAAAAATTAGCCAGGTGTGATAACACACGCCTGTAGTTCTGGCCGCTTGGAGGTCTGAGGTGGAAGGATTGTCGGCCTCCAGCAGGTAGCTGTGAGTGTGCCACTGTATTCTAGCCTGGGTGACAGAGTAAGACTCCAACTAAAAAAAAAAAAAAAAAGCAAAGGGGCCAGGCACAATGGTGCATGCTTATAATCCCAGCACTTTGGGAGGCCAAGGTGGGAGAATTGCTTGAATCCAGGAGTTGAAGATCAGCCTGGGCAACATAGCAAGACCCTATTTATTTAAAAAAAAAAAAAAATTATGGTATCTATAAACAGAAGAATAGATAAAATGGTGGTGTAGTTATACAGTGGCATACTACTTAAAATGTGCAATAACAAAAAGGAACAAATTGATATGTACAACACTGAATACCAAAAACATTACACTGTGTCAATGCAACCTTATACAAAAGAATATATACCATATGATGCTGTTGATAGGACTTTCAGAACAGGCAAAAGTAATCTATGGTGGGAAAAAAAATTAGAACAGTGGTTGCCTGGGAATGTACGAGAAAGGGAAAGAAAGGGGACCAGCTTGATAGAAAAGGATATGAGAGAACTTTCAGGAATAAAAGTGGCAAAATAGTAAAAAAGTGTTAAGATGGTTAAGATATATATAGTACCTATATCTTGTTAGAGGTTTGGGTTACAGAGTACTGTGGTCTGAAAGTTGGTGTTTCCATAAAATTAATCTATTTGAACCTAATACCCAATGTGATATGAGTAAGAGGGGCCTTTGGAGAGGTGATTAAGTCATTAAGACACCACCAACATGAATGGGATTAGTGGCTTCATAAAAAAGACTGAAGGGAGCACCCTAAATCCCTTCCTCCATGTAAGAATGCAGCAACAAAACCCCACTTATGAGGAACAGCCCTCATCAGACATGGAATCTGCCAGTATCTTGATCTTGGACTTTCCAGCCTCCCAAACTGTGAGCAGGTAAATTTCTATTGCTTATAAATTATTCAGTCAGCCCAAATAAACTAAAACACACACAGGTATATGCATTTGTCAAAACTAACTGAATAGTATACTTAAGAGGTGTGTTTTCACTATATATAAATTATAATTTAAAAACATGTTAAACTCTAGTTAATAATATGCATGCTGAAGTATGTAGGGATAAAGATACTGATGTCAGCCGGGCTCGGTGGCTCAGCGTGTAATCCTGCGCCTTGGGAGGCTGAGGTGAGTGGATTGCCTGAGCCCGCTGGTTCGTGACCCACCTGGGCAGGCTAAACCTCATCTCTACAATAAATCGAAAAAATTAGCCGGG